>JAKELH010000374.1:0-75949 GCA_021525015.1 Lactarius pseudohatsudake
AAGATACCACGAGCGGCACTGGCGGCCCGCACGCTCTCACGCTCTCCTCCGCGCCCTCGGACCATGACGACCGCACGCACTTTGTGTTGTCTGCCTGGCGCGCGTTCACCCGGCTGACCGCCGCAGAAGACCGCGAGCGGTACTACGGACCCAAGGGTGACCCGGACGTGCGACTGGAGTGCGATTGGGATGTCGGAGACCCGGAGGTGGACCGCAGCGCCTTGGTGCGGGCCTGCGCGGGCATTCCCGTCGCGGAATTGCGCGCGCTCAGCCTGCGAGCAAGCGCCGCCGTGTGGTCTGCGCGTGACTGGTACAACACGTTCGTGAATTGTCCGGAGATCACGCACGTCTTGGCGTACGACGCGCTGGCTGAGAGCCTACTCAATGCACTCGGGCCGTCCTCTGGCATCAGCACTGACACCGGCATCGACATCGACACCGATGAGGACGACGACTACGACAACAATGGCGGTGACGACGATGACAGCGACAGCGACAGCAATGGTGACAACGACAACGTCAACGTCAACAACGACGTCAACGACAACGACAACAATGAAAACGACGACAACCACAGCGTGCCGCTCTGCCAGGAGCTGGTATCGCTCACGCTGGTTGGGGTCGACTTTATGCGTGGGAGCGAAACGGCATTGAATGCGCTCTTTGATACGATGGATTGGCGGCAAGCGAGCCCCTTATGCGTGACTACGCTGGACCGCATCGAGCTGCGCGCGTGCACTATCGAAGATGACGAGGTTGACTGTCTGAAGGAGTTCGCCTCTGTCGTCGTGTGGGACCCGAACACGGACGCGGAGAGCTGGCTAAATGACCCGTGGATGATTTTGGCAGAAGAGGAGAGGGATGACGATGACGAGGATATCGAGTGACGTCTGTCTTCAGATGGCCTCCATCCCCAGCGCAAACAGGTGCTTCGTCGCGTTGCCGAGTTTCTCAAAGTTGCACTTTTTGCTATTGCCGGCGACACCTCCTTCCCAGCCACCTCCCCCCGACACTCAGAACTAGAGACACAACCCACATTTCCCCCGTCATCCTGATGCCACCAGCTGGGTCGACGAGATCTCGGCACATACCAGGAGGGCCTCACAAACCAACCAGCTTAATGGCTCAGTGAACGGGCGATCGATACGACGCGACGCGACGCGGAGCGTAACACGAACTTCAATCCATGACTGGCTTACCACACGAGTGCAACATCCCTAGTATTCCAGAAGGGAGATAGTCGATGAGTACAATGAAGAGCGCCCGGAATCAGCTCATGCGATGTTCCCACCGGGGCTCGACACCACCTATTTGTTCGAGAGCTTCGCTCGCATCGACGTGCCGCATCTTCATAGTTCATTCCCTATGTAGCGCAGCAACTATGGAGAGACAACGTTGTTAAAAATGTAGGCGCGCTTACGACTAACGTTTAGGTAAATACATAAGTCATGACCCCTATGATAGCTGTCGTCAGGTGTTTTCTACAGTTACATTCTAGACCTCATCTCATACGTCGTCTATGAGACCTGGTCGCGGGTTGTGGTTGTGCTCGATCATATCGGGAAATATAGCAGAGCTGATACTTGGATTGGAAAATTCTACTTTAGACTCGCCGAGTTCCTCAGGGGGTGTGAAAAGGAGGAGGCGAGGCCGAACGATTAAGAAAAGGAGGACGTTGATGGCACCGGAAAGGTTGAACATGATAAGACCGGAAAAGGTAGCCGCCGAAGGCACACTCTTGTGACTGAAGTGTAGCCAACGGGAAACCGAGAGTGGAATCACCATGAGAGTGTCTGCTAGTGGATAGCTGGATAGCCTATCAGCTGCGTTCGCGACAAATGGCCAGGACTTACAAAAGAATTCCTAACGTCGCTCGCCTCTCTGAGTACTCAACGTCCGACTTGACCAGACGAAATTTGTACCACTTCTCCCCATCGACCGACAAGTGGCCCTTCATCCAGAAATGCAGCAGGACGTACATTACCACAGAGGCAAATAAAGCGACCCACATCCAAATGTATTCACCGGCCAACCGCTCCCCATTGTACTTAGGACCGATCCAGCACCAATACTAACCAGAAGGTGTCAGTGGTGAATATGCGGCGATGAGGAGACCAGAATAATGTACGGGAGTAGGCATCTCAAAGTCCTTGTGAATTCCATTGCCGATACCAACCCAGAGCACGACGAATACACATGTGAAAGCAACGATGCCGAAAGCAAAGGAACGCGCTTCAGCTCCTACGCTCCATAGAGCTGTTGTGAATGTGTGGATGGTGAGTATCTGGTTGGGTTCGCATCAGTGCGCAGAGGTTCCATACACGTCACATACCAGAGAAAGCAATGCAACTCCGAGTTCACCTATTTGCTTAATGACTCCCTGTGTAGTGCAATATGGGCCCGTCGTGACGATCCCATCGTGGGCCCATCGGACATTCAGGATACCTCCGACGGCCTGCACAATGTCGTATAGAAAAAGGGAGAGCTGTGATGTGGCTAGGATCAGACTTCGCGTGAGATGTGAAAACATGGAGCGGACCATGTATATGTCAGCTGGAGTCCGTAGCAGGTTCCAGCCACCATTTGGGGAAGACCTTCTATAACGTAGGAGGTTCCTCTACACAGTATTTCGATAAACTGGATGGTACGGCCGAAAAGACATAGAACATACCGCGATCAAAATAAAAATGACAATCACAGCACCAAAACTGAGGAAGGATGCCTCGGCTGTCAGCTGTGTGCTACTGAGTGTAATTCGGGTAGTACTAGATGAGGGGGCACTCACAGCCAAACCGATGGTTTGACCATTTGTCAAGATGGAGTTGGCGTCTGAAAAGGATTGCTTGTTATTCTGCTGGGCATCACAGACAGTCCCATCGACGCCATGGAGTGCTGACATGTTTCAACTCGATGAAATGGTGCTGAGACCTCAGAGAGATTGCCAGTGATAATGAAAGGGAACTGGTTCGACATTTTTAAGAGACGGGTTGAGTAGCACCCTCACAGCCAAGCTCACAGCCATGCCATGATATTTACTGTTACAATATCAATGTCGACGTCAGAGCGGCGGAGGGAAAGACGCTCATATACCCAACTGGAAGCCTGAAGTTTGAGGCCTTGGGCCAGGGCCCAAACGACTTATTCGTTCACGCGAGCGGCTGGTGGTGAATGTCACAAATTGCGACACATCGTCCTCCCTGCAAGAACAACAACTGCAAACGCTAGAATGGCGACTAAATCCAGAATGAATTGGCACGCGCTACGTTTCCTTCGGAGTCTTACTAGAATGATATGGATGCCGCAAAGCACTGCAAAACTGATATTGGGAGTTGACAGCGGCGAGGGGGCCAAGGTCCAGGTGATCGGCGCGGCCCGGCGGGTACTAGTACGACAACGGCCCCCGTTGGCCCGTTGCCAGCTCCGCCATCATGCGGCATCGTGATCCAGTCAACTACGGCCTTCGAACGCATACTGTAGTCCATACCTGTTCGTTAATCCGCGAATTCACCTCGGTCTGTGTGCTTCTTGGACAATTGATGCTACCAGCTGGGTTAACGGAATCTAGACGCCATACCAGTACTAGGAACTGAACCAACCAGCTTGGCGGTTCGTGTGAAGGACTCAACCACCAACAGAGGCTCAACACCATCTGTTTTTATCGAGATCTTCTCCTTGCAGTGATGTACCGCATCTTCATGGTTCATGTTCCCATGTAGCCAAGCATGTAGCGCAGCAACTATGGAGAGACAACGGTTTTAAAAACGCGGACGTGAAACGCCTATAGGTGAATAGTACATATGCCTGAGTCCTATGATAGGTATTTCTATCGTCAAATGTCCCCCGGTCTTTACTTAGGCTTATGTGAGAAAGCTATGTATTTTCTACAGTTACATTTCAGACCCTATTTCACACGTCATCCATGAGTCCCGGCCTCGTTGGTTGCGGGCTTTGGTCGTGATCGATCGTATCGGGCAAAATAGCAGAGCTGGTACTTGTGTTGGCAAGCCCCACGCTAGACTCGCCGAGCTCCTCAGGAGGTGTGAAGAGGAGGAGGTGAGGTCGGACGATCAAGAAAAGGAGGACGTTGATGGCACCGGAAAGGTTGAACATGATAGAACCGAAAATGGGAGTCGCTGAAGGCACACTCTTGTGACTGGCAAGTAGCCAACGGGAAACCGAGAGTGGAATCACCATGAGGGTGTATGTCAGTGGATAGCTGGATAGCCTATCAGCTACGTTCGCGACAGAATGGCCAGGACATACAGAAGAATTCCTAACGTCGCTCGCCTCCGAGAGTACTCAACGTCCGACTTGACCAGACGAAATTTGTACCACTTCTCCCCATCGATAGACAAGTGGCCCTTCATCCAGAAATGTAGCGGGATGTACATTATCACGGAGGCAAATAAAGCGATCCACATCCAGATGTATTCACCGGCCAACCGCTCCCCATTGTACTTAGGACCGATCCAGCACCAATACTAGCCAGAAGGTGTCAGTAGTGAAATCGCGGCTATGAGAAGACCAGAACTATGTACAAGCGTAGGCGTCTCAAAGTCCTTGTGGATTCCGTTGCTGATACCAACCCAGAGCCCAACGAAAAGACATGTGAGAGCGACGATCCCGAAAGCAAAGGAACGCGCTCCAGCTCCTACGCTCCAAAGAGCCGTCGTGAATGTGTGAATGGTGAGTATCTGGTATGTTTGCGTCAGTGCGCAGAGGAGTCATAGTACGAGATACATACGAGAGTGAGCAGTGCAACTCCGAGTGCGCCCATCTGCTTAATGATACCCTGTGCCGTGCAATATGGACCAGTCGTGACAATCCCGTCGTGCGCCCATCGGACATTGAGGATACCCCCGACGGCCTGCACGAGGTCGTATGAAAAAAGGGAGAGCTGTGATGTGGCTAGGATCAGACTTCGTGCGAGCTATGAAAACATAGAGTGGACCATGTATATGTCAGCTGGAGTCCGTAGGAGCTTCCAGTCACCATTCGGGAGTGTCCTTCTATAACGTAGCAGGTTCCTCTGCACAGAATTTCGATAAACTGGACGGCACAGCCGAAAGGAGATGGCCCGAGAACATACCGCGATCAAAATAAAAATAACGGTCAGAGCACCGAAACTGAGGAAGGATGCCTCAGCTGTCAGCTGCGTGCAACTGAGTGTAAGTCGGTGGGTGGTAGATGAGAGAACACTCACAGCCAAGCCGATGGTCTGACCATTAGTTAAGATGGTAGAGTTGGCGTAGGTTGAAATGGATTGCTTGTTCTGCTGCGCATCACAGACAGTCCCATTGACGCAGTCGAGTGCTGACATCTCTCAACCTGATAAAACGGGGCAGAGACCTCAGAGAAAAAGGGAACTGGTCCGACATTTTAAGAGAGGGTTAAATAGTGCTCTCACAGCCGTGCGATAATATTTACTCACAGCATTGACGGCGACGTGAGAGCGGCGGAGGGAAAAGGCGCTCTTATTCACCAAACTTGAACCTTGAGAGCTTGAGCTTGAGGGTTGGGACCACTTTTCGTTCACGCGAGCGGCTGGCGGTGAATGCCACACATTGCGACACATGGGTCTTGACTGCAAGAGCAACTCGGAACGCAAATGCAAATGAGGGGTGAAATTCCGGAACGAATTGGCACGCGCTGGCCCGGCGCCCCCGGCCTGCTTGACGCGCTACGTTTCCTTCGGAGTCTTACTAGAATGATGTGGAGGGCTCCAAAGGAAGTGCAAAGGATCGCAAATTGACACGGGAGTTGCCAGCAGCGAGGGAGCCGAGGTGCATTTACTGTACGACAGTTCAAACAATGGACAGTATGTGGAATTTTACGGTAGGGAGGCACTGCACCAATACAGAGAGGTCAACGACTTCCATGCTTGGATATGACACAGCAATGAGACGTCTAAGTGATTGGCGCAGATATCGACCGTGACATCGCCCCACATTTTCCGCGTCGTCCTGATCCAGTCAACCGCAGTCTTCGAACACATAGTCCATACCTGTTCATTAATCCGCAAATTCATCTCGGTCTGTGTGCTCCTTGGACCGTTGACGCCAGCAGTCTGTACATAGCATCCCTTCTGTCATCGTAGTGCCACCCCTCTAGGCTGAGTTGGGTTGACGGGACCTAGACGCCATACTACCTGCTCAGCGCTAGCCAACCAGCTTGGTGGCTCGTGTGAACGGGCGATCGATACAATGCGACGCAGATGGTCACACGAACTTCAATCCATGACTGTGGCTAAGTACAACATTCCTGTCCCAGAGGGTGAGATAGTTGATGAGTACAACCAAGAGCCACGCAGCCGGGATCAAAAAAAAACAAACCAAGAGTCACGGCGGCTGAGGAATCAACTCACGTGATGTTCGTCGTCGTCGACAGTTTTGTTTGACAGTGGAGAAGCAAGCGGAGAAGTCTCGGAGATCTTCCCCTCGCACTGCATCTTCATAGTTCACGTTCCCTGTAGTGCAGCAACTACGGAGAGACAACGTTGTTTAAAATGTATCGCCCACGACTACGTTAAGGTAAATACATACGACCCATGATAGGCGTTTCTGTCGTCAAATGTCCCCCAACCTTTACTTAGGCTTATGCGAGACAGCTACGCATTTTCTACAGTTACTTTCTACAGTTATATTCCAGGTCCTATCTCACACTTCATTCATGAGTCCCAGCCTCGTTGGTTGCGGGCTTTGGTTGTGCTCGATCATATCGGGGAATTTAGCAGAGCTGATACTCGGGTTGACAATTTCTACGCTAGACTCGCCGAGCTCCTCAGGGGGGGTGAAGAGGAGGAGGTCAGGTCGGACGATCAAGAAAAGGAGGACGTTGAGAGCACCGGAAAGGTTGAACATGACAAGACCGAACATGGTAGTCGCCGAAGGCACGTTCTGGTGACTGACCTGTAGCCAACGGGAAACCGAGAGTGGAATCACCATGACGGAGTATGCTAGCGGGTAGCTGGATATTTTGTGAGCTGCGTTCCCAACAGAATGGCCAAGACGTACAGAAGGATTCCCAACGTCGCTCGCCTCTGAGAGTACTCAACGTCCGACTTGACCAGACGAAATTTGTACCATTTATCACCATCAACCGACAAGTGGCCCTTCATCCAGAAATGCACCGGGACATACATCACCACAGAGGCAAATAAAGCGATCCACATCCAGATGTATTCACCAGCCAAGCGTTCCCCGTTGTACTTAGGACCGATCCAACACCAAAACTAGCCAGGATTGTGTTAGCGGCGGTGAATCGCGGCGACGAGAAGACCGAAAATACGCACAGGTGTAGGCATCTCAAAGTCCTTGTGGACTCCATTGCTGATCCCAACCCAGAGCACGACGAATACACATGTGAAAGCAACGACCCCGAAAGCGAAGGAACGCGCTTCAGCTCCTACGCGCCATAGAGCCGTCGTGAATGTGTGAATGGTGAGTATCTGGTATGTTTGTGTCAGTGCACAGAGGAGTCATAGTACGAGATACATACGAGAGTGAGCAGCGCAACTCCGAGAGCGCCCATTTGCTTAATGATACCCTGTGCTGTGCAATATGGACCAGTCGTGACAATCCCGTCGTGGGCCCATCGGACATTCAGGATACCCCCGACGGCCTGCACGAGGTCGTATGAAAAAAGGGAGAGCTATGATGTGGCTAGGATCAGACTTCGCGCGAGCTGTGAAAACATGGAGCGGACCATGTATATGTCAGCAGGAGTCCGTAGGAGCTTCCAGTCACCATTTGGGAGGGACTTTCTATAACGTAGCAGGTTTCTCTACAAAGTGTTTCGATAAACTGGACGGCACAGCCGAAAAGAGATAAAACATACCACGATCAAAATAAAAACGACAATCACAGCACCCTAAACTGAGGAAGGATGCCTCGGCTGTCAGCTTCGGCTGAGTGTAAGTCGGGTATAAGTCGGGTGGTAGATGAGAGAACGCTCACAGTCAAGCCGATGCTCTGACCATTTGTCAAGATGGAGGAGTTGGCGTCTGAAAAGGATTGCTTGTTCTGCTGCGCATCACAGACAACCTCGTTGACACCGTCGGGTGCTGACATCTTTCAACCTGACGAAATGGAACTGAGGCCTCAGAAAAATCGATAAGGAAAGGGAACTGGCCCGACATTTTAAGAGAGGGTTTGAGTGGCGCTCTCGCAGCAATGCGATGATATGTACTGATAGTATCGATGTTGACGTAAGAGCGGTTGAAGCTTGGGGCCTTGGGCCTGAGGGCCTGAACCGCTTTTTCGTTCACGTGAACAGCTGGCGGTGAATGTCTTTCGTGCAAAGCACTGACATGGCGACGAAATCCGGAACGAATTGGCACGGCCACTCGGCGCGCTACGTTCCCTTCAGAGTCTTACTAGAATGATGTGCCAGTGGTGGGCTGAAAGGCACTGCAAATCGACATGGGAGTTGCCAGCCGCGAGGGTCCCGAGGTGCATTTGCTGTACGACAGCTTGATCCGCTTGTCGACCCGAGTAAGTGGACGGTATGTGGAATTTTATGATAGGGAGGCACTGCACCAGTGCAGAGAGGACAACAACTTCCAAGCTTGGGTAGACGCAGCAGTGAGACGTCCGAGTGATTGGCGTGGATACCGACGTTGGCTCACATTTTCCGTCGATGCCCGTCATCCCGATCCAGTGATTCCAGTCAATCACAGTCTTCGAGCATAGTCCTGAGCCATACCTGTTTGCTAATTCACGAAACCACATCTGTCTGCGTGTTCTTTGGGCCGTTGATCCTGTACAAAATATATCCCTTCTGTCGCCGTGGCGCCACCCCCTCGAGGCCCGAGATCTAGACGCCAGTGGGACCTGCCAAGCCAACCCGCTTGGTGACTCGTGTGAACAGGCGATCAATACAATGCGACGCAGACCATCATACAAACTTCAATCCATGACTGTGCTCGAAGCACAATATTCCTGTCCCAGAGGGTAAGATAGTCGATGTACAACCAAGAGTTACGCGTCACACGTCACGGCCTGAATCAGTTCACGTGATGTTCCCACCCGAGACTCCCCTCGCACAGACCGTGACTGACCTCTTCATGGTTCATGTTCCCCTGTGTAGCGCAGCAACCACGTTACAGTAAAAGTGCTCGTGTGAAACGCCCACGACTAATATTAGATAAATACATATGATTCGTTTCTGTCGTCAATGTCCATCGACTTTTACTTAGGTACTAAGGTATTTTCTCCAGTAACATCCCAGACCCTATTTTACACGTCATCCATGATTCCCAGTCTCGTTGGCTGCGGGCCTTGGTCGTGCTCGATCATGTCAAGGAATATAGTTGCCTCTTGGGTTGGAAAGTTCCTTTAGACATGCCGAGCTTCTCCGGGGGCGTGAAGAGGAGGAGTCGAGGTCGGACGATCAAGAAAAGGAGGACGTTGATGGCACCGGAAAGATGGAACATGATAATACCGAAAAAGGTGGCCGCCGAGGGCACTTTCTTGTGATTGAACAGTAGCCACCGGGCAACCGAGAGTGGAATCACCATGAGGGTGTACGCCAGTGGGTAGCTGGATAGTTTATCAGCTGCGTTCGCGACAGAACGGCCAGGACATACAAAAGGATTCCCAACGTCGCTCGCCTCTCTGAGTACTCAACGTCCGACTTGACCAGGCGAAATTTGTACCACTTCTCCGCATCGACAGACAGGTGGCCTTTCATCCAGAAATGCAATAGGATGTACATCACCACAGAGGCAACTAACGCGATCCACATCCAAACGTATTCACCGGCCAAGCGCTCGCTTTTGTACTTAGAACCGATCCAGCACCAATACTAGCCAGAACGTGTCAGAATCGCGGCCATGAGAAGAAGACCAGAGCTACGCACGGGAGTAGGCGTCTCAAAGTCTTTGTGAATTCCATTGCTGATACTAACCCAGAGCACGGCGAAAAGACACGTGAAAGCAACGAACCCAAAAGCAAAGGAACGCGCTTCAGCTCCTACGCTCCATAGAGCGATCGTGAATGTGTGGACGGTGAGTGCCTGGTAGGGTTCACATCAGTGCGCAGAGGTTCCGTACACGACACATACAAGAGAGAGCAATGCAACTCCGAGTTCGCCCATTTGCTTGATGATTCCCTGTGCTGTGCAATATGGACCGGTAGCGACGATCCCATCGTGGGCCCATCGGACATTCAGGATACCCCCGACGGCCTGTATAATGTCGAATGCAAAAAGAAAGAGCTGTGACGCGGCTAGGATCAGACAACACGCGAGCTGTAAGTGAAAACACGAAGCGGACCATGTATATGTCAGCGGGAGTCCGTAGAAGCTTCCAGTCACCATTTGGGAGAAGCTTTCTATACCGTAGCAGGTTCCTCTACACAGTATTTTGATAAATTGAACGGCACAGCTGAAATGAGATAGAACATACCACGATAAAAATAAGGACGACAATCACAGCACCGAAACTGAGGAATGATGCCTCGGCTGTCAGCTGCGCGCGACTGAGTGTAATCCGGGTGGTAGACGAGAGAATGCTCACAGCCAAGCCGATGCTCTGACCACTTGTCAATATGGTGGAATTGGCGTGGGTTGGAAAGGATTGCTTCACATCACAGACAGTCCCATTGACGCAGTCGGGTGCTGACATGTCTCAACCTGATGAAATGGGGCCGTCTCAGAGAGATGGATAGAGAAAGACGTGAAAAGGGGACTTGATCCGTACACCTTTAAGAGAGCGGCGCCTTCACAGCCACGCCATGATATTTACTGTGACAATATCACTGTCGACGTAAGAGCGGCGGAGGGAACAGGCGCGCATACACTTGCGCATACAGACCAAACTTGAAATTCGAGGCGAGGCCTTGAGGCCTTGAGGGCCGGAACCACTTTGCGAACACTAACTTGAACCAGTAGCAGCTCAGCGCAAAGCACTGGAAACTGACAAGAGGGTCGACAGGGGCGAGGGGGCTGAGGTGCAGTTACGGCGTCATTGGGGGGTTCAATCAGCGGACGACAGGGGCGCTACATCAGAGCAGAGACAGTGAGTCCCAAACTTGGATATAGTGAGACGTGGAAGTGACAAGGGAAGTGATGGCGCGCGCGGCCTATCCGAACAGAGATGATGTGCATGCTCTTCAAGGGTCCATCAAATTGTGGCGGGTGTGCCTATCTGTCTACAGTACTGTATCGCCATCGCATTTGCGTTTGTCGAAGACTGACGGGGTTTTCGTTACAATGTAACGAGGAAATCGTCGGTACTGTACTCGCGGGTGGAATCGCAACGATTATGACGTCAGTGTTCGCTAATACACAATACAAAGTGGCGTCTATGAATGTTCCCGTTTTTCCCCGTACAGTGAGATGTTTCTATTACAGGGTATTAGAAGCGAATGGTAGCAAAGTGCTTTGAGGTACGGGCTACATGCCGTGTCCGAGTCGGTGTTCCTCGGAGTGCCGTGTTCATCCGAGAAACTCAAAGGTATCGGCTGCGGGGTAAAAGCGGAGAAAGCACTAGAAGCACCAGACCATCGTCATGAACACCTCGTCGTACTACTGTATGCTAATCTATTTAAACTAAGCCAGTAGCCTAACCGTTATCTATTACCCGCATGTCCCTGCCAACACAGCCCACACGCAACGGCACCTGGGCACATCAAAGCCAGCTGCCTATCTTACCTATCCCCCCCCTCGAGGACACTTGTCGTCGCTATCTCACCGCACTCAAGGCTCTACAGGATGGAAGGGATCATGAGAACACCAAAAAGGCGGTGCAGGCTTTCTTAACCGGCGATGGCCCGCGAGTTCAACAAGCCCTGATTGAGTATGCGAAGAAAAAGCCCAGGTATGCAAACCCCTCAACGCAGATCCAGGTGCTCACGTATCGTAGTTACATCGAGGACTTTTGGTACGCTAGACAATGCCCTCTTGCGTCGTCGCCCTCAGCGTTCTCACGCGTGTAGGTATGAGTCTTACCTCTCACACTCTGACTCAGTAGTACTCTCTCTCAACCCCTTTTTCGTCCTTGAGTGCGTTCGTACTCTCCTCCTCTCATCTTCCTTCGCTCACCTCCCACGAGGAATGACCCCACACCTTCCCGTTGCACACAACTCCCGCGAGCGGCGTCCCTCATCCTCTCCTCGCTAGGCTTCATTCACGACCTCCGTGCTGGCATCCTTGAACCAGACGCTGTTCGCGGCATTCCTCTCGACATGGATCAGTACAAGCAACTCTTTGGAACAGCTCGTATTCCCACGGAAAATGGTTGTAAGATGGAGACCACTCCTGACTCCACTCACGTCGTTGTCCTCCGGCGCGGACAATTCTGTGCGAGCATTCTTTCCACCTACACTAGTCACCGCTGCTGACTAGCGCACCGTGTTCCGGCCGACACAGATTGGTTTGACGTTGTTGATGACAACAACCACCTGCTCTTGTCAGAGCGCGAGATCCTGCGTAATCTGCAGGCGATCGTTTCGGACGCTGACAAGCTCCCGGTCACCGAAGTTGCCAAGAACGCTCTCGGCGTGCTCACCACCGAGAACCGGAAGAATTGGTCTAGTCTGCGCGACACCCTCTCACGGGACCGCCGCAATGCCGCATGCCTCCACGTCGTTGACCGCGCTCTGTTCGTCGTGTGCCTAGACGACGCAACACCCGAGGGCCTAGCAGAAATGTGTGGGAACTTTTTGTGCGGTACTTATAGGCTCGTTGGAGGCGTGCAGGTCGGGACGTGCACGAACCGGTGGTACGACAAAGTGAGGAATTGTTGTCCGAGAGGACGAGTCAGTCTGCATAGTACCTGACCTCCTTTACAGCTACAGATAATCGTCACTGCTGACGGCGCAGCGGGCATTAACTTTGAGCACACCGGCGTAGATGGTCACACAGTGCTTCGGTGCGCAAGTCTTTCCGTTTGAAATTTCCATGACTCATGGATTCTCAGCTTCGCAGCGGATATCTTTACCGAAGGCCTCATGCTCCTCGCACGGTCAATCAACCCCTCTGCGCCCACGCTCTTTCACCCACAATCCGTGAAACTATCCCAGCGGATATTGCATGCCACACACTCGGCACCAAAGAAGCTTGAATGGGCCATCGAGAACACCCCGGAGCTGCGTGCGGGGATCCGGTTCGCCGAGACGCGCCTGAGCGACTTGATCTGCCAGAACGACTGCGCCGCGCTCGAGTTCCGTGGGTACGGAAAGATATTCATCACCACGCACGGCTTTAGCCCGGACGCCTTTGTTCAAATGGCGTTCCAGGCGGCATACTTTGGGATGTACGGTACGCACGAGTCTCGCCCTTCTATATTCGAGGACCGGCGCTGATCTGGAGATTAGGCAGGATCGAATGTACGTATGAGCCCGCGATGACCAAGACGTATTTGCATGGCCGAACGGAAGCGATTAGGACTGTACAGCAGGAGAGCGTCCACTTTGTCAAGGCGAGTTCACTGCTAATGTACGAAAGACAGCTGAACCTGACCTTTTTTCGCAAAGACTTTCTTTTCGGAAGCGACACCCGAGGAAAAGATCGCTGCACTTCGCCGCGCATGCAAGAGGCACGTCGAGCTTACGAGGGAATGTTCGAAGGGCTTGGGCCAGGACCGGTGCGAGTGGGACCTTGCAACTCGCTTCTAGTCATTCTGATGCTGTCTGTCAGACATCTCTATGCTCTCTACTGCCTCCTCCAGCGCGAGCTCGAAACCAGCTCGGACGTTAGCGCCAGCTCATCCGGCGTGTCGGGGCTTCCAGAAATCTTCCGGGACAACGGATGGGCGACGCTGGGCACGTCGATCCTGTCCACATCGAACTGCGGGAACCCGGCGCTGCGTCTGTTCGGCTTCGGGCCCGTCTCACCGGACGGGTACGGGCTCGGGTACATCATCAAGGACGACGGGCTGTCCGTGTGCGCGTCGTCGAAGCACTTGCAGACGCGTCGCTTCCTCGACACGCTCCAGGGCTACCTCGATGAGGTGCAGCGCGTACTCGTCGCGCTCGTGCGCGCCGCGAACGAGCGGCCCGAGCCGTTTGTGGACCACGCGGGTGTGCTGCGCGACTCGAAGACCGGACGGAGGATCAACGGGACCTTGAGCGACGACGAGCTAGAGGTGGACAGCATGCGTACGTCGTCGTTATTTCTTCCACTTTCTCGCCGAAGCTGATGCTACGTGCTTGCAGCCGCGTACTCTTTCTTCGATAGCTACGATGTCGAGCTCCTTGGGAGGGTACACAAGAGGCCGGATCCGCACACAGTCGGTGAGTCGTGTGTACATTCGAGTTTTCCGGGGACATTCACACGTCCTTTTGTTTTTAGGAAAAGCTATCCCTCTGGCTGAATATTAAGAATATGTTTGAAGGAAGCAGACGCACATACGATATACTATTTTACTTATCTCTGTACAACTACAGTACATGTACGCCTAAAAAGGCACGGCACTCAATTCCAAAAGCCCAAGTGCTTACATAAGTTCCGCTTCGTAACTGGGCGTCGAGGGTGAGGTGTCCCCAGCGTTCACCAGCGTCCACCACGTCCACGTTTACGCCCATCCGAGTCAAGAGCCGCCCAGGATGTCACCCACGCTCGCCGTCAAGGGAAAGGAATCTGGGACCGCGCGTGTTCTCGGGTCTGGCACCTCTGGTATGCGTCACTGTTCGTAAGAAGTGACAGCGCATTGACTGACCGGTCATTACACGACCCCAGGCGTCGCTGAGTTACTTATTTTCCACCCAGTCGACACCATCGCCAAGCGGCTTATGAGTAACAAAGCCAAGGTAGGCCCTGCACCTGCCCTGAGTTTGGCTCTGTTCATGTGCTGATGCCGATGACTCCGAATGACCCGACTAGGTCTCGTTCTCCTCACTGTCGCCCATCATCTTCCGCGAGCACGCTACGGCGCCGCTGGGGCGCAAGCTGCTCTCGCTCTTCCCGGGCCTGGGGTACGCCGCGGGCTACAAGGTCTCGCAACGCATCTACAAGTTCGGCGGGCAGCCGTGGTTCAACGACGTGCTCACGCGGCACTACAAGTCGAACTTCACGAACGCGTTCGGCGAGCGCAAGGGCAAGATGATGATGCAGGCCACCGCCGGCAGCTTGACCGGCATCGGCGAGGTCGTCCTCCTCCCGCTCGACGCACTCAAGATCAAGCGCCAGGTCAACCCGGAGGCGTTCCGCGGCCGCGGCGTCGTGCGGATCTTCCTGGAAGAAGGCACCACGCTCTACCGGGGCTGGGGCTGGACCGTCGCTCGCAATGCGCCGGGCTCCTTCGCGGTGCGTTCACCCCCTGCGGTCCTCCTCCGCTCGATGCTGACGCGGTAGACGGATAGCTCTTTGGCGCGAGCGCGGCCACGAAGGATTATGTCCTCGGCGTGTCGGACTATAGAAACGCGACGTGGACCCAGAACTTTATTGCCTCTGTGGCTGGCGCCGTCGCGTCCATCACGGTCGCGGCGCCGCTCGACACGATCAAAACGCGTATCCAAACGCGAATTTCGAACAAAAGACAAGCGGGGTGACGATTATACGCGACCTGCTGCGTGACGAGGGCGCAACGGCAGTCTTCAAAGGACTCACGCCCAAAGTAAATCATCAATTCCTTGTTATCTGTTCCGGTGGCTGATCTTGTAACGAACCCATCTTCTAGATCTTGGTCGTTGGACCCAAATTGGTGTTCAGCTACACCATTGCGCAGTCTCTGATTCCTTGGTTCGCAAACTACGTCTAAGGGGACGTGGGCTGTGCCTTCGACGTTCCCTTACCTACTCTCCTATGCTTTCGCCTTAGAATACCCCCTCCTCCCCGCATCTCTGTTCTGTATCGCAAAAGGCAACTAATGGAATCATCCCCTCTCCTGTTCCGTGCCTCCCGTGAGGAGCCTGCCAATTTCGTCGAGAAGCATCTTCTTGGATCACGATAGTGCCAACTGAGACAATCGCTTTCGCCAACCAAAGGCCACGCTGCACCCGGCACACCTAACCACCCTGCGAACGATTGGGGTTGTTCGGATTTTGTTGCTTAGCAGCTCTCGCTGCCGTCAAGTGTTGCTAAATGGAGACTCCATCGAATCACAAAACTTTGACTACCTGTCTGGACGTAAGTCGGCAATGCGCTTACCCTTTTCATCAAGGTATCTTTCAGTCGCCAGGACACTTTGTTGCAACTACATCAGAAGGACGTCCCGTCGACATGTCAGTCCAACCTGTCATACACTGTTTTGGGGTCCATCGTAACTTGTTTCGGCTTCTCCCGATGTTGCTGTTCGAAGCTCCGCCATGCTCGTGTCCAAATAGGCTGTCCAGTACCGTGATTCCTCTAGTTGAATCACATCAACTGTCAATGTCAAATAGCCCAAAGCTTTCACACAATCACATTCATTCCACGTGCAATGGCACGGTCTCCTGTGAATTTACCGTACAGGCATGTTCGAGACCAGTGAGGCGCGCAGTGTGCGAAGGGCGCCTTTGTGGGCTGTTCGCATCGCGCTAGGTATCATTCCGGGTTTCTTCCCCCGTTCGAGCTAGTAAATGAGGGTGATGTGTGCCCCACCAGCGGAATTCATCCACAGGTCCGTGCATCAAGTCTTACTGTAGTAAGTTAACTGCACAGCAAGATCGATTCCGGTACACTGTACAGTTACATTGACAGTTATGGCTTGGCGCCCTGCACCGGTTCTGAACCATTGACGAGAAAATGGCGCGGACCCGAAGACATTCAGGCACCAACAATGGCGGACCGAGTCAGGGCACCCGGACCCACGAACGGCCAATGATCGGACGCGATAAGTACTTTAGAAGGGCCCATCCCTGCAAAACAAGTCGTCAGGCCGCCGGAGTCAAATAACGCTAGTTCAAGACGCCGTAGTCACAGTGACAGAAAAACAGGGCTACAACAAAGCGCGAATCTAGGGCAGAAATAAACACAAAGAGGATAGCGTCAACAGCATATCGTTGTTAATGCTACTAGTCAGCGTGCTGGGCGATGCCGCGATTGGATTCCCAGAGTTCTTGTATGTCTAGTACGCTGAGGGAGGGAGATAGGCTATTTTGCACATGCAACAGCGGGGCGAGAACATAAAGAACTTACCATGTCGGATAAGACCCAGATGTACATGTGGTGCGTCAGACGACCTCACCAAGCTTGTTTGCTGGCAAACGTAATCCGGGGGGGGGGGATAACGATCAGAGCTAAACAAGAGCACGATATGGTATCAATATGGCGCCACTTCGCGCGTAAACATCAGATCGGCAGGAGGAAGACCATCTATCTGAGTTATCCGTTGCGACAGTCGGGTTCGAGAGGGAGATTCTCACGTTCGGATGATGCACTGGTGCACTCGCAGAAAGCAAAAAGGCGAACAATAGATAATTACAAGCCCATCGGCTCGACCCTGCTTGCGACGTAATACTTGGCTGCCAGTGTCACGACCAAAAAAACAACAATGTCAGGGGGGGGGCTGCGCGATGACCTTAAGATCCCTGAGCGTGATCTAGCAGAAGGAGTGCACCACGAGACCTCGCTGTTGAAATAGGAATGCCACATTGCGCCATTAACACGAAAAGCGACTCCCTGATGGATCCGCGAGCAGAGTGGGTAATTCAAAGTCCAGAGTCGATTTCAAGGGGAGGAAGGCGGCGGCCGGGGGAGGGGGTGCGCCACATCTACTAACGGTCTTCAGAAAAGAGATAAGTGCGGATGTATGCCGCTCGGTTGGGCGCCAGTCGAGTAGAGAATTATTGACGGTCGAATGATGGTGGAGGCGGAGTTGCCAGAAATAAAATCGCCACCGAAGCAGCGGCCAAAACAGCATGTGAGTGAGTGGTGAGTCGGTGATGAATTGTAGTTTAATCCACAAGAAAACGTATCGAAGTGTCGAAGTTGTCAGTGGATGGACTTCGGGAATTATTCGGCGGCGAGGCTAGTCAGGTAGCACGATATGCCCACCTGCCACGGTGGCCAGGTCTGGTTGGTGGTTGCTTTCCAAAGGTGAGATATAAGAGGTGCGCGTTCGGTGTGTAGTCAGGTGATGGTCCTGCGGTGCTTTACAGCAGTCATTGACAGTGGTGCATGATGATGAGTCATAATGCATAAAGAGCACTTAATATGCGGCTCGGTGATTTTGAGATTCCTGATCCGAGTGGGTTCCCGGGCCGGGAACGCGGCGCTGAGAGTGAGTGACCTGAGTCTGGTTGTTGGCGCATCGCACTGTGTCCCTCCCTCATTTCCTTCCGACCATCCTCCTCCCATTCCTCCCCAACCCCCACCATTTTATCCCACCACCTGTCCTTCCCGGTCCTGCCACCTATGTCTCAGGCCAAATTGTACGCATATATTCTCTTTCGCTTCCTCATGCTCATCCTTTCTCAGAACACTTCGCCCACCGCCAAATATCGATTTTGTTCAGGGTACGTTCTGACTTCTTTTTATACGATAGCTGTCTGTCCTATACGATACTTTTCCCTCATATGATTCCATAGGATACCCTGGTATTCCTCCAGGGGCACCGGACCGACCCCAGGCAGCCGTCAAAGGGGTCAGTGATGTTCACCACTTTAATTCCCAGCTTCGTGACCAATGAACCATCATCTAGGCCATCGAGGTGCGCATGGGTCCCCAAGGCGTCAAGGCAAAGTACGTTCGGGTGGAACTTCGCAAGATTGAAACACTCCCCGGTGGTGCACAAAACTCGTTCTACGACTTTGTCGGGCAGAGTCCCATCAATCTCTGGCAGTCGAGCGAGGAGTATAGCATGCTGCACAGTGTAAGTCCCCCCTTCCCCCACCTCTCTCCCCTCTTGCTTGTTCCTCACGTCAAGTATAGCAAGATATCCCTTTCTACATTCGAATACCCGAGTCAATTCCCCCGACTCTCGCGCTCGAAAGTGGCGGTACGTCCCATCACTCACTCCTTGGGCGCTCCGCCTGATCGTTCTACCTGTCAAGCTGGCATCAAGTATGAGCTCGTGGGCCAGGTGTGCGTTCAGGGCAAGGCGTACGTGTTCCCTTTTATGTCAATAACGCGCGTTTATCCCCCTCCTCCGCTCTCTCCAAAAGTGGTTTCTTCCGTCGCAACAAGTCGATCATCTTGTCTTCCTCAACTCCCATCACTATCGACAAGCACGAACTTCATTCCACCTGGCCCGTCTTCCAGCAACACGAATCGCGCCACCTCACCCAGGACGCGGTAATGCTGACTGTCGACCGATCACAGAATTGTTATGGACCGGGCGATCGTGTCGCCGTGCAAGCGACAATCCGTTCTGACAGCCTCCATACTACCATATTACGTGGTTTTGAGTTCACACTCAAAGAAACAACTATTTTCCGTGCCGGTCCTCATGTCACCAGCAAAAATAGTTCGCCACAGGTCAAGATCAACATCGTTGGTGAACAGAAAGTTCCTGTCAATGTTACCATGCACGGTGGTCAAGTTCATCGCTCCGAGCTCGCGGTCATGGTCCCACAGACTCACACCACTACGACACTCACATCCGCACGTCACATTGATATCACTTATGTGCTCATTGTTAAAGCGTTGATGGGCACCGGTAAACCTCTGATCATGGAGCTTCCAGTGATAGTGTCAAATTGGCCGAGGTGAGCCAACGCGGTCCTCCACTTCCATTCCCGCGCTCACTCATCGAGCCCCTAGATATGTTTCCACTGAGGCGGTCCGGTACGCAATATTGTCTTTGTCCCTTTCGCTGCCGTGGGCTCATTACGTACATTCATCTAGTCGCATCGGCATCGCGCCGAGTTTGAGTCTGCAACAACCCGTCCTGTCCATGAATACAGTAACGTCCGTGAACCGTCCGCGTGTGGCACCGACGACAACTGGCCAACCCGCAACTGTTACCGGAATGGCTCACCCATTCGCTTCTGTGCCCGCCAATGTAAACGATTCGCGCCTAGCCAACACGATGCCCAATGGCGTAGGTGCTCCCGTCGCTTTGGACGAGATGGGATTTATTGCACGACCAAGCTCAGAGGGCGATGAGCGGCAGCCTCAACCGCAAGCCGAAGCCAGTAGTCCTCCACCTCGCCGACGCTCTCGTACGGGTAGCGCTATTCCGCCGTCGAACCGCTTCACTATCACCAATATGACGGATAACGAATTCCCAGAAGACAGTCCACATATCAATGCACCAGGCTCTACATTGACGCCTCAAACACAATCCCCAAGTAAGAACCAGTGGCCAACTGCGGAAGAGGAGAAAGCTAGGCTATATCAGGAAGCAAAGGCGAAGGTTGAGCGCGTGCAGGGTGGGTTGGATCGCTCTGAAAGCCTTCGGGTCTGTCTGCTATCCTACTCGGTTCCTGGATGATCCGTCTGACGGATTTGGGATATAGTCCGCGGACGAATACCCTAGGCAAGGCAGTCCACAGTCTTCTATCCGTTCGGCTCCGCAGGTCGACACAACGCGATGGGCCACCGCCGAAGAAGAGAAGATCCGTTTATTCACGCAAGCACAAAACAATGCTCGCATCGTGCAAGGGTATGCACAAGACTTGAACGATAGCCGAGCTTCGCACGGTCGTGGTGCCTCACGTGACTCGTCACGCAGCTTTCAGCAAAGTGGCTCAGGACGTCCGCCTGTCATTTCAGCTGGAGCTGCATTGTACTCTCACGCGATGGCCACCGCCAACAAATCCAGCTGGAGCGCTTCTGTTAGCACGTCATCACCCATGCAACCCCCGGCATCACAGTCTTCACGTCTCCCAACAGCCGCAGAAGAAAAGGAGATGCTAAGACGTTACCATGACGCAACCAATGCGGTCCAACGACATCACGAGGCCAACTTTGGTCCCTCTGACGGCGTCATGTCCTCTGGGTCAACGAGCCAGCCGCATGACGCATCCGCAGGGTCTTACTCAGGAGACCATTCCTACGGTTCAGCGCCAGACGAACTCCCACCCCCATGGGTGCCCAGCGCAGAGTTTTCGCAAACAGAAGGCTTGTCGGAGAAAGACCGGTACCGCGTCGCTTTTGAGGCGCGCGAACGAGCTGCTCGGCAGCAGCAGCAACCTGCGTCACCACCTCCACCAGCGAGTCCCCCCGTCAGTCCACCTGCGGATTACTACACCGCAACGGGAACGCGTCCAGATGTCAATGGCTCGGATTTGGGGTTGATGGAGGCCGCAGACGACGGACAGCCCCCTCCATGGCAACCGACGCCACCCACGCAATCTGAGCTCCCGCCACACCTTCGCGCGCGTTCTCAGCCAGTGCCGCCTTCGAGCCCCGGGAAACCGGGTTCGCCGCGCGTTCTGAGCGCAGCGGAGGAGAAAGCAATGCTCAAGGCAAAGTATGAGGAGGAAGAGCCGAAGTCATTACCGCCGTCCCCTCCACCAAAAGGCCGTTCCCCGTCATCCCCAGGGAAGGTCTTCACACTACCGACGACACAGACACAGACGCCGCCTCAGACGCCGCCGCCGCTAATGCCCCGCCCGCCGGCTTCGTACATCCAAGAGACGGCCGAGGAGGACGCACGGTTACAGGATGAGTTAGCGAACGCCAAGTCGTCGGTAAGCGCAAACGGGAACGGAAACGGCCATGCTACAGTGACTCGGTCTGCCTACCGGAGTCGGGATCGCGACCCCCAACGCAACATTGTTGGCAAGGCGGGCATCTACTGGCCCCGGTGCGATGACGTTCGGCGATGATGCACTAGGGCCGTTGCGCCCGTCGTCGCCATTTACGATTGGCTGGGATTCTATTACGGCCGACGGTTCGGGCATGAACGGGTTTGCAGTGCCGTCATCCCCGGCATTGTCGCCTCCTCCGCTCCCGCCTAAGGTCCCACTTGAGCATTGACCCCCCCCTTCTCGTATTTTCACGTATTCCCTATTTTCCGTTGCTTTTAAAGGTCCACATTCGTTAATTGGCTGCTAACTTATTTTTGATCTTTCTCTCCGTTTCTTCCCAGTCGGCAGGTTGTTATTCTCACCTGTGCTTTGTCTCCCCGTCATAGCTCTTGCGTCTGCTTTCCCGCACTTTATGAAATGGATATATGGCCCTCGCACTCACAACCTCCCTCGTCACTCTTTCGCATTTCACTTGCATCTTTCGTGTTGTTGTTATCTAATTTTTTTTTCTTTTTAATTTAATTGGCTTTATCTACTCACTCATTACGTTCTGATGATACCAGCTCTTTCTGTTAGCGGTGGTGGTAGCGGAGGGCGCATTAATGCATAACTATATGGCGAAAGTTGAATGTTCTTGCATGTGAAAGTCTTATGTGGTTTTGGTTGGTAATACGTCAGAGCAGCAGCACAGCACAGAAATGTACGACATGTATACAGTGCATTACATTAAATTAAGATCTGAGAAAGCTCTGGTCTACAAGAAAAAAGTAAAAGAACCCATCTGTGCTCATAAGGTTCTTTCTGTCTTTAACAATACAAGGATTTGCATGAACGAGTACACACGGATGATGAGGGTGATTGTCGGTGATGCGTCGATGATGTCGGTGTGTGGAAGATGATGCCTAATATGAGGCGCAACGTGCTCCTGGTCTGTCTGTGGTTTTGAGACGTCGGTTTCGGTGTCGATAATACCCGGTCCTTCGATCTGCCAGAGAATACCTCGAACGGACGAAGCAAACGCGACCTAACGCCAACAGAAGATAACGAACAACCTTCTTCGAGAAAAAAACAGCTAAAATATTCGGGCGCAGGGCGAACGGGAACGAGGCACGGTGGAATGATTACTTGCGATGGGAAGGGAAGGACCGCGTGGCTACTTTTTGTTCCGCTTTACACGCGGCGGGTCGGCAGACGTGGCGCCGAAGTCGGCGACCGCCCCGACACGCGAGGGCGAGGGCGTCGCCGAAGCTGATAGTGGAGGCAAAGGAAGTGCGAGCTCCGCGACGTCTGACGTGCGCTTACGTCCCGCGACGGCGAACGACGGGCCGGTCATCCGCAAGTACCTTTGCAATGCCCGCCTCTGCTGCATTCGTATCCGCGCCTGAAACCGACCCTAACGCCGGCAATGGCAACGGCACCGAGACGCCGTCCTGCTCACTCGCAAAGGCCGTCAGGAACGCGTCAAAGTCAAAGTCGGCGCCCGCCGGCGCCTCCCCTCCGGCCGAGGAAAGTGATGGATGTGAGTGTGAGTGCGGGTGCGGGAGGGTGGCGGTGAGGGGTGCAGAGTCGAAGCCCATGTTCTCGATGAGGTCGTTGATATTGGCCTGCAGCGCACTCACGTCCGCGTCGATATCGCTCGCGTTGTGATACGTGTGCGCGAGGCGCGCCTCCTCTTCGGTGAGCTGCGACGGACTTGGGCCGATTGTGTCTTTGTCATCAAAGGTCAACGCGCCGATGCTGCCGCCGCCGCCGTCATAGAGCGCGAGCTGGGAGAGGTCCACCGACATAGGAGGCGTCCACTGTGCCAGATGGCGGCGTCGGGGCGGTTAAAGGAGGGGTCGATCCGTTTGTAGAACCCGAGGAGAGGAGCTGCATGAGGCGCTGTACCTGCCCAGGGGACTGCATCAACTGTTGGAAAGCGGCTTGCATAATTTGATCTTGACTCGGGGATGCTGTGCGATGCAGTTCGAGAGCGGAGTTGTTGGTGGCAGAGGCGGAGACCGGTGCTGGCGCTGGGAGATTGGGACCTGAGGAGGTATTCGCCCATGTAGAAGTGGGGGTTATGAGTGACCCCGAATTTTGCTCAGGTAAGTACGGTCCCGGAGATGCGGAAGGTGTCGGTGATCCCAATGCAGTACTGGGAGATTTGGCAGAAGCGGCATCAATGTGAGCGAAAGAAACTGGAAACGAGTTGAGCGTTGGTGAATAAACGAAATACCAAATGCGACCTACGTGGTGGTTCTGTCTCGTCCGTGCGTGTAGACTCTGCGATGCTCTTGTTGTCATCGTCCTCGACTTCGACGACCTCTACACCCTTGTGTTTGGTGTTCTCTATGCCGTTGCCAATAAGCAAGCGCTGGTTACGGCGGACAAGTGGCGTCGATGCGCGATGGTTGTCAACGTCCTTCCCGTCGCGGTCAGTCGCACGACCAAAGACGCTGGCCAAGAACTTGAGAATACGGTTGATAGTATCTTGCTGGCTCTTGTATCTCTCGCGGGCGGTCAATGCTTCCTGCCAGAGGTGCTGATTGGAAGCCTTGAGCTCGTTAAGGTCAGCGGAGATTGCCTGCTGATGGCGTTTGATGGCGGTGATCCCACTGACGATGGAGTTGACGTCTAAGATTTGAGAGCCCTGACTAGGGACGGGCACATCACCATCCGCAAGCTCGGCATTCTGTTGGCTGCCGCCTTTACTGTTTTTCCGAGTGACGAGACAGAGCAAATCGGGTTGCCCGCGGTGGAAATTGGGGTGCTCGAAGTTCCAAAATTCAGTTTCGGTATCGCTCTTCAAGACGCCTTGTTGGAGGTGAGGTATCTTGTGGAATCCGTACATGTTCAATTGTACGAACAAAAGAAGAGAAATTTCGATGCTTGAAAAATCGTGGGAGGACGTCGTTTGCAAAACGCTCATGCTCAAAGACTACGACGGTAGGTTTGAGGGCTGGGACGTCGAAGTAAAAGTGAGACACACCGAAAAAAGAGTCGCCAGTATCTGCCCATCGTATAAGTTCATCCGTGCTCGAAGCGTTCACCAACCTAAGAGGGGAAATAAGACGTGAACCTGACAAGACAGGGTGAGACAAACTCGTATAGTTTTTGCACGAAAGGGGGAACCATTTGGCGGGTGGTCTTGCTCAGAGCAGGAGAGGCCCTGTAGGCTCTTGTTAGGGCGTGGCTTTCCAAGGGAGAGGTCATTGTGAAGAGATGATGGTCAAAGGAGAGGAGAGGCAGTGACGCCGAGCTGATGCAAGTATTGTACACGTTATCTATCCATTGCGGGCGGTGCGCTACTCGCTACTCGTATTTACTTCACACGCCTCCAAAGCAGTGTCGACATCGCAGAAAACAGCCCAAGCGGCGGTATCAACCATTTAAGTCGCCACGACCACCCTGCATCGACGTATAATCGTCGTACGAATGCATCCACTTGAACCTCGAGCTCTGCTTTCGTCCCCGAGTTCTCCAACACGATGTCAGCGTACTTCAGTTTCTCCGTGATCGGGAGCTGGGCTTGTAACCGAGCTCGTGCGGCTTCGCGAGTGGACTTGTCGCGGTGCATGAGTCGCTGAAGTTGTATTTCCGCCGAGCTAGTCGACGGTCAGGAGGTATAATGCTGTTAAGAAACGGACGCACCAGTAGACCACAACGACCTTCCCGACCCACCCGTGTATCTTGGACTCTATAAGCAACGGAACGTCTAAAATGCACACCCTCTCCCCACGCAACCAACACTTGAGAACGCCCAGGGCCATTCCCCAGCGGACGGCGGGATGCACTATCGCGTTGAGTTTCCGCCGCTGCTCCTCATCTCGAAATACGATTTCTCCGAGTTTCGCGCGATCGAGGGTGCCATCCTCTTGTAAAATCTCGGGTCCAAACGTTGTGACGATTTTCTTGAGAGCACGGGTGCCAGGACGGACGACCTCCCGAGCGAGGACGTCTGCATCGATAACTGGGACGCCACGTGCGACTAGTTGAGCAGAGACTGTCGACTTGCCAGTCGCAATACCACCGGTTAAACCTATGACTGCGATGTGTATTAGAGCCAATAAATAGAGAAAATATAGGAGAGGAGCGTGCCCAACATCACCCTCGACGGTCGTGGAAAGACTGACATATGACGCGTCCCGGGTCAGTCACCCGTTGCCCCGCTTTCCCTTCCCTGCCACCATCCGCCCACCACAATTCATGTCCGTCGCTGTTCAAAGTATTCCGACACTCAACGGCGTCAATGGCGCATCAACGGTTTCGAAGAAAGTAAAGTCAAAGAACCAACTCAGACGTCAAAAGGCCAAACAGAAAAAGGTTGAGCGGGTGCGTGGCTCTTCTCTCAACATACTCAACTGGTCTACTACTGACATGGCCTCAAGGAAAGTAATGGGCATCGAACACCAGAAGCGGTGATCAAGACAGAAGAGGATCACCAACAAGAGTCTGAGAGCGTTGAGTACGTGTCCGAGCAGTTGGATTTTAAAGGAGCTGCCCTCGAGGCCTTCTCCGAAGTATTTTCCCGCTTTCAGTTCGACACCGAAGACACACCAGTGCGTAGATATTCCATTTTCTTTCCTTCGGTCGTCTTATCTGTCACAAAGGTGAAATCCGAGGACCCGTCCAAAGGCGAGGTCATCTACTCGGACGACGAAATGGCCGGCGAGACTGACTCTGAAGCTGAGGGAGAAAAGAAACCTCTCTCGAAAAAGAAGCAACGTAAGCTCAACCGGCTTACTGTTGCAGAACTCAAGCAGCTCGTGTCCAAGCCCGAAGTCGTCGAATGGACAGACGTCTCAGCCGCAGATCCGCGACTTCTTCTTCACCTCAAGTGTTATCGCAACACCATCCCTATTCCGGCCCACTGGAGTGCCAAACGTGATTACCTACAAGGAAAGCGCGGTATCGAAAAACCACCTTTCCAACTCCCTTCTTATATCGCCGACACGGGCATTGCGACTCAGCGCGATGCCATCAAAGAAAAGGAGGCGAACATGTCGCTTAAGGCTAAGACTCGTGAGCGCGTGCAGCCCAAGATGGGCAAAATCGACATTGATTATCAGAAACTCCACGATGCGTTCTTCAAATTCCAGACCAAGCCACCCTTAACGGGCTTTGGCGAAATGTACTATGAGGGTAAAGAGTTTGAGACCTCGCTCAAAGAAAAACGGCCCGGGGATCTTTCACCGGAGCTCGTTGAGGCCTTGTCTATCCCTCCGCTCGCACCACCCCCATGGCTTATCAGTATGCAGCGCTTCGGTCCCTCCCCCAAGTTATCCCACGCTTCGGATCCCTGGGTTGAATGCGCCGATCCCGGAAGGGTGCGTAAGGATTGTACCCGTGAAAGTGTATGACTCACGCGATTGCCTGCCTCAGTGCACAATGGGGTTTCCATCCTGGTGGATGGGGAAAACCGCCGCTGGACGAATACAATCGTCCATTATATGGTGATGTATTTGGTGTCTTACCAAAGACGAATGACACTACAGTATGTCCAATCTAACTTTACTTATACTTCATACTGATGGGTCTTGCAGGTGGGAGAGCCGGTGGATAAGAATCTGTGGGGAGAGCTTGAGCCTGAAGAAGGTACGCAGATCGACCCATTTCATTTACCTGATTGGAATCTAACGATGTACCCTAGATGAAGAGGAGGAAGAATCCGACGAAGAGGAGGAGGAGGAGGAAGAGGAAGCTGCGGAAGCAGCCCCCACCGACGGTCTGCAGACACCGTCCGGCCTTGCAACACCCTCGGGCATGGCCTCTGTCGTATCGACGGTCGCCGCGGGCCTTGAAACACCAGACTTCCTTGAGCTGCGCAAGACAACGACGGCGCCAGTGCGGGACGAAACCGGCAGCCGGCAACTCTACTCTGTGATTCCGGAGAAGCAAACGAGCGTGCGTGGGCTCATGGGTTCCGAACGTGGGTACGACATCAGTGGCGTGTCTGGCGCGTCCGTGCCGGTGCTCAAGGAGGAGCGCGGGACCAAGGTACGTTACCGCCCTACCTCTCACTGTTCCCCACCGCCCAGCCGCTGATCTCATCACTTAACCCAACGCACTCCTCACTCCTCCCCACCGATGTACGTGCAGCGCAAGGCCGGCGGCGTGGACGTTTCGCTGGACGCGAGCGAGCTCGAAGGGCTTTCGGAAGAAGAGCTGCGCAGGCGGTACGATGCGCAGTCGCGCGGGAGTGCGGGAGTACCTGGGCAAGGTCCCGGCCGCGAGGACTTTTCGGAAATGGTCGCGAAGGAGATGGCGAAGAAACGACAAAAGATGGAGGCTGATCGCGAGCGCGGGAAGAAGGATAAGACCGGGCGGGACTTTAAGTTCTAGAGCACACTCGCGGGCCTATGTGAGCGCCGTACGTACTACAGTGGTACTTGTGCGTGCTTGTAAATAGTTGGCGGCAGTGGGGTCGTTATTACTATATGATTATTTTGAGCACATTCGTCTGGGGGAAAAGCACTGTAATAAGTTTTCACAATCCATAATTAGAAAATAATATTCATGTCCAGTAATCACCAGTGTTGTCATGACCATGGTCTGACGCGGTCAGACCATGACCCATGGTCAGGTGGCGTGACTTTGTTGACCGAGTCATGGCTGGTCAAGGATCCGTGAGAAAAACCTGTATTTGGTAACTCGTGCGGTGTCAAAGATTATCCAAGGCTCGTACTAAGTCGCGCACAGCTCGCGCAGCTGCAGAACATGCCAATAAATGTCATATAACACCAAGTGTAGCTGGAATCTCAGACTGGATTCCATCGGCAGCCTCCTCACTCGAGTTTAAGATCTCGCAAACTTCCATCTCTTTTGCCAAGTTCTCGATACCCCCTCTCCAGAAAGTATTCATTCCATCCGAAGGCGGGTCTGTGTCAGTCGGGTAGTCGAAGAGGATTCCGAGGGGGATACAGGTTCTCTTCAGTTGAGAAGCTTGAGGTGATAGAGATGCCGAGTTTAGAGGTGGGACAGTAATCGTCAAGGGTCCACTCGGAGCTTGCGCGTTGGCAGTGACAGCTGGAGGGTGCTCGTTAAGGTCGTCATCGCTGTCACCGATGTCCTTATCGAAATTTGCGGAAGCTGCACCTGCAATAAGACGCTTGGATAGCTGGTTAAAGTCTGTGAGTTCATCCGAGTCGTCCTGATCAATGTTGAGGTGATCGGCTGCCATCGCCGTCAAGCGCACGCGGTCGAGTTCTTGTACCTCGACTTTGGAGGTGAAGTTTCGTTTACCTCGCGTGTGAAGCAACCCAGCTTCGAGATGAGAACGCTTGATATCCATCCCCACCATTGTCGTCTTGCGAACCTTCTCAACCCCGAGTTTGCTACGAACAGCTGTGTGAACAAGTCCCATGTGGCTAAATGCACGTTCGCAGCCAGCTGAGTTGGCAACGATACTGAGAATGTGTATTGCGAGTTTTGTGAGACGGTTGCGACCAGTTTCTTCATGAGTATCGATTCCTTCCCATATTTCAACCGGGTTCACCTCCTGATCCTGTTTGACCGAGTCAATTTATCGCAGCACATGAGTTTGAGGTTGCGATGACCTACTCTATTTTTGGCTAGGTTAGTCCAGTCCACAAGGGCCATTCTTTCCGGAGAGAACTCTTCACGCCTGTTGAGGTAGTCCATAAACGCGGCATGGAAATCTGCGTCCACATCCATTCGGAAAACACGAGAGTATAGACGCTTGAGCATATTACATAACCCAATTGGTGTTAAAGCAATGTGTCGGTGGGCCAGAAAGTCCCTGCGGAGGAAGGGATGGAGGATAACAGCAGCAATAAATGGGTCTTGGTCGGCAGCTGCCCAGCGCTTCTCGAGGCTAGCAAGGACCTCATCACATACGTCTAGGTCTTCGGTGAGGCTGAGATTCGAATAGATGCGGTGGAGGTTTGCAAGAGTTGTCAGGACATGATAGAGCCGTGTGTCCGATTCCTGAGTAACGTTGGCCGCAATTGCAAGCGGCTCAAGATGACTACAAGTCCTTCGAAAAAATGAGTGTCAACCATGACATTCGGTTGACTCGTATACACATAATACCACTTACTTTTTGATGTGGTACCAGAACTGCGTGTCGTCTATTATCCCTTGCACTGCTATAGCCTTTGCTTTCTCTTCGCTTTTAGTACCGGCACTTGCAATCATGGTGTCACCATGTTTAAGCCAGACGGCTCTCAGAGTTTTTTCAACAGTTAGGAGTCGCTGAAGTGAAAGGTAATGGGCGGTCCACCGAGTGAGCACAGGGAGGATCAGGGCTAAGATTTTTTGGTGCGTGTATAACTGTTCCTGGCGGAATAGCCCCAATGCGCGACTGTGATTATTCATCCACTTGATCACTTTTAAGGCTTTAGGGACACAATCTTGGAACGGAAGCTTGAGGGATAGGTAGTCACCGACAATAAGATTGATCTGGTGTGCCCAGCAAAGGGTGATGATAAGCCATGGCATTAGCACAAGAAGCAAGCGCCGCATTTTGCGTGCATCACCACCATCATCAGAACACACCGCAACGATGGTGATCCCGTACGTTTCTTCACTCCATTTGATGTCCTCAACAACGAGCTGGAGCAGGGCTTCTCCGGTCTTTGGTTGTGTAGAGACATCATGGGTTCGCATTAGATATGGCTGCGCACATAGTTCCGAGTCAGTCAGTGGTAGTATCAATAATATAGAATTATGTGCTTACCTCAAAGTCTACGCTAACCATTGTTGCGACGATTGCCTGCCTAGCTTTGTTCTTCCATCCATCCGTCTGAAAGGTAGCCTTCCGTCCCTTTAGCTTTAGCTTTAGCCTATCCTCAACCTTTGCTGCCTCTCGATCAAGGATAGGCCCTGAGAGTGTACGGCGATCAGGTACAATTGCACCTGGGATCCACTTCTCGACAAAGAGTTGCACCTGCGGATTGTGGGCGGTGTTCCATGAAGAGCGAGTTGCAATAAGAAATTTACAGAAGTCGTCGCCAAACTCCTGCTGGATCAGTGGGTTCCACACTCTTCCGGCCAGACTTTGTGAGCCATCAGGGTCTGGGCTTGTGTGAGTGAAGCTTGATACTCTGGGACGCTTTGGCAGTCGTTCAAAATTGAGCAGCGGGGCAGACAAGAGAAGTGGGCTGGGGATTGGTGACTCAAATGGCGATGTTGACACACTCGCACCAGGGATTGGATAAGCATTATTCCCCAATGCCGTCACGATCGCAGGGAGAGGCATACTTGCCGAACGTCCAATTGTACCAGGAGGATTTCCGCAGCGGTTCTTTTTCCCATTGATTTCTTCTATGGCACGACCTTGAACTTCTGGTGGAACATGAACACATCTCGATAAGTGTGGTACCATGGATGGGCCTGGTTTGCCTGAGATCGGAGGACAGTCTCTAAGTGCTATATAACGGCCTGTCAGTCCCGGAGAAATTGAAAACAGTCACCAAGCTACCTTGTGCTTCCCAATCTGCGTCTGTGCGGCCACTGCCAGTGCCACTAACTGCTGCATTGATAATGTCAGCTTGCCGAAGCTGTTCCTTACGGTGGTTAACACAAGCAATACACCATGCGTTCTTGAAAAAGTGGTTGTTTCGAAAGAACTGGTTGTCCGTAGAAAAATTCTCCCAAGACCAGTGCTTGGGCAGGTGCCTACTAGTAGTAGTAGCCATAGTAGAACAAGGACAGAACGAAGGAGAGACCAAGCATTTCATTGACTATATACCCATGGACACGAGTTATACATGATGTTTTAATGCAGCGTAAGCCGCTGCCCGAGTCTGCCGGGTACCGGATTTCCAAATTTCCAAAAACGGTCTGACCCTCATTATGACCATTGACTGGTCAATGACTCAACGCGACCACCGTGACCGTGACCACCGTGACCCGGAGTTTGCTTGACTTGTACAACACTGGTAATCACACCGTGACTCGGACTATCTCCGAGTCAGCCTCCTGAGACAGGAATGTTGTACAGTACTTTGGCCACAGTCGTGGATTGAAGTTCGTGTGACAATCTGTGTCGCATTGCATTGATCTTCCGTTCAAACGAGCCACCAAGCTGGTTGGTTTGTCCTACTGATATGGCCTTAGATTGATCTCGTCAATCAGCTGCTGTCACCAATGGTCCAAGGAGCACACAGGCCGTCGACCGAGGTGAATTTGCGTATTATAAAGCAGGTATGGGCTTTGCGTTCGAAGACTGAATGACAGGATCAGGATGACAGGGAAAGCGTGGGCCGTCGTCGATATCCGTGCCAATCACTTCACCTGTGAAATGGGATGCTGTCAAAGGCTCTGTCAGTGACCAATCTGGACCGGTCTTTGACAGCCTTTGAGTCTTTGACAGCCTCCAATTTCATAGATGGTGTTGAATGTCTGACTGCTGTATGTCCGGGCTGGTGTAGTGCCTCCCTACCGTAAAATTCCACATATCGCCCACAGATTGAAGCCCAACTGTCATACAGTGAATGTACCTTGGCCCCCTCGCCGCTGGCAACTCCGATGTCAGTTTGCAGTGCTTTACGCGCTTTACGGCCCACCACGTCATTCTAGTAAGGAACCGTAGCGCATGCCAATTCGTTCCGGATTTCGTCGCCGTTTTGGTGTTTGCGTTTTGCGTTCCGAGTTGCTCTTGCAGGAAGACCATGTGTGGCATTCACCACCAGCTGCTCATGTGAGCGAAATCGTGGTTCGGGCCTTCAAGCTTCAAGCCCAGGGCCTTCAAGTGAGTACGAGCGCCCTTTCCCCCCACCCGCTCTCACGTCAACGTCGATCGGGCGAGTAAATGGCATCGCATGACTGAGCGTACTCGCATTCAATTCAAATTTTTAAGAAAGGAGAGAGGGTGAGGGAAAGGGAGAGAGACTCGACCCCTCTTAAAAATGTCGGACCAGTTCTCTTTCTTTATCGATCTCTCTGAGGTCTCAGCCCCATTTCATCAGGTTGAACAATGTCAGCACTCGACGTCGTCAATGGGACTGTCTGTGGTGCCCAGCAGAACAATCGATTCTTTTCAGGCACCAACACCACCATCTTGACAAGTGGTCAAAGCATCGGCTTGGCTGTGAGCGTTCTCTCATCTACCCACCCGACTTACACTCAGTCGCACGCAGCTGACAGTCGAGGCATCCCTCCTCAGTTTCTGTGCTGTGATTGTCATTTTTATTTTGACCGCGGTATGTTCTATCTCTTTTCGGCTGTACTGTCCGGTTGACCGAAACGCTGTGCAGAGGAACCTGCTACGTTATAGAAAGACTCTCCCAAATGGCGACCGGAAGCTCCTACGGACTCCCGCCGACATATACATGGTCCGTTCCATGTTTTCATGTCCTGCGCGAAGTCTGATCCTACCAGCCGCGTCGCAGCTCTCCCTTTTTTCATATGACATTGTACAGGCCGTCGGCGGTATCCTTAGTTTCCGATGGGCCCACAACGGGATCGTCACGACGGGCCCATATTGCACAGCACAGGGTATCATTAAGCAAACGGGCGCGCTCGGAGTTGCATTGCTTTCTCTCGTATGTATCGTATGTGGCTCCTCTGCGCACTAATGCAAACCCTACCAGATACTCACCGTCCACACATTCGTGACAGCTCTGTGGGGAATAGGAGCTGAAGCGCGTTACTTTGCTTTCGGGATCGTTGCTTTCACATGTCTTTTCGTCGGGCTCTCGGCTGGTATCAGCAATGGGACTCACAAGGACTTTGAGACACCTACTCCCGTACATAGTTCTGATCTTCTCATCACCGCGATTCACCGCTGATCCCTTCTGGCTAGTATTGGTGTTGGATCAGTCCTAAGTACCATGAGGCACGTCTGGTCGGCGAATACGTTTGGATGTGGATCGCCTTATTTGCCTCTGTGGTAATGTACATCCCACTGCATTTTTGGATGAAGGGTCACTTGTCGGTCGACGACGAGAAATGGTACAAATTTCGCCTGGTCAAGTCGGACGTTGAGTACTCAACAAGGCGAGCGACGTTGGGAATCCTTTTGTATGCTCTGGCCATTCTGTCGCAAACGCAGCTGATAAACTATCCAGCTATCCATTAGCATACACCCTCGTGGTGATTCCACTCTCGGTTGCCCGTTGGCTACTGTTCAGTCACAAGCGTGTGCCTTCGGCGACCACTTTTTTCGGTCTTACCATGTTCAACCTTTCTGGTGCCATCAACGTCGCCCTATTCTTGACCGTTCGACCTCGCCTCCTCCTCTTCACACCCCCTGAGGAGCTCAGTGAGTCTAGCGAAGAACTTGCCAACACATGTACCAGCTCTGCTATTTCCCCCCATATGGTCGAACACGACCAAAGCCTGTAACCAACGAAGGTGGGACCCATGGATGGCGTGTGAAATAGGGTCTGAAATGCAATTGTAGGAAATACCGTAGCTTTTTCGCATCGGCCTAATTAGATAAAGGTCAGGGGACTTGACGTAGAAACTTGGTAGAAACCCTATCATAGTACAGTTGATTAGCTCATAACGCATATGGCCATAATGCATATATCTAATAATGCATGGCTTTTGGCCGGAACCATAGTCGGTGTGCAGTGATAGGGATTTATAATGCATATTGCATAATGCATACCCTCAGCATGTAGTACCCGGTATTATATGCGTTATTAGGGTGCTGTGGAGATGCGGGAGTGAGCACTTTTGGTTAGTGCCGGCTTCAGGCAAACTTTTTTGATGCGGTGATTTATTGGTTGTTTTGCGTGTTTCTGCCAAGGTTTCTGCAGTCTGGATTCACCACTGGCATGCCTCAAGAAGAACCTACTTGCAAGGTCCGTGAAAAACCTGCCCCCCATCGCCCACAGCACCAAAGAAGGACTCGGACACCCCCAAAACCTCGGTTTGGTGATACGGTCGAATTACCAAGCGAATTACCACAGAAATTGCGCCTGTCGAACTCAAAACAAACACACATAGATTCTTGCATAGATTCGTACTTTCGACGTACTACTACATAGTCCACCTGTAGCCACTTGTGTAGCCATGGAATTTTATTTTCAGATGTCTTTCGGTCCACGTGTCACAAAAGTCACAAAAGTGTGACAATGACCGTAGTGCATATATCTCATACTAGCAATTCACGACGGCCCCAAGGGGCCGTCATTCATGAAAGTTTCCGGATGCCTGAGTCCAGTGCACGTGGCACAACTTCATATTTGCGTAACTAACAATGTCCGGCGCCACCAACTTGTAACGCCTCGCAAGACACTGCCGATTTCTAGGCATCCGCACATCATGCAATCTGGCGCGCACCAGCACGGGGGACGGCAGGCCATCGGACTTCACCAATGCCATTTGCTGGGTGGAATCGACACCAATCTAAGAAGGAAAAGTGTATATTGGGCACAAAAAACCGTTGTAGTTACACGCCGTCCTCCGACTACAATGAAAGACCAATGGACTGAGTATGCCCACCATGGGCAGCTGGCGGTAGGGATTACCACGGGTCACCCCCGGGTAATTTTGGGGCTACCCGTACCCGTACCCGCCGAAACCCGTACCCGCGGTCAAGGGTACGGGTACCCGCACGTACGGGTACGGGTGCGAGCGGGTGAGGCGGGTTGATGGCGGGTTTGACGAGTTACCCGTACCCGCTCTGTGCAATCTCAAATATATTACTATTGTTACGAGTCCAGCAATGCTATCTTCGACGTTGCTGCTGTCGTCACCCCGCCGCCGCGTCGCCGTCGCCATTGCCCCAATGCCTCGTTGCACTTGCACCACGTCGCTGTCACCGCCGGGCCTGGTGTCGTCGTCGTCACCCCATCGCCGTCACCGCTGGGCCTGGTGTCGTCGTCGTTGCCCCATCGCCGTCACTGTCCTGGTCGCCTCATCTGTCGTGATCACCTCGTTGCCGTTGTGGTCGCCTCGTCACTCTTGCCGTCGCTTCATCGCCTCATATGATCACCAGCGTTGTTGTCGCCGCCACCATCGTCATTACGTCGTCGTGTAAGGACCAGGCAATGCCTTGGAACGAATGGCCGACGAGCCATTTGCGAGGCTATCGGCAGCGTGCATCGCGATGTGATGTCGATTGCGACATGGGAGTGCATATGGGTATGGATAGGGCTGACAATGAAGTCAGCAGAAACGTCACAACTAATAATAAAAAAACACTCAGCCGAGCCGAGTCCGTGTGAGTTCGGAAGCCGAGGGGATCCCGCGGGGGTAACGGGGGCACGGAGGAGCGACTCCGGAGTGTTCAAGAGCCAGTGCAATCGCGAATGGACGAGGGCAAGAGCGGGAGACGAGGAGCGGGAAGGAACGACTAGAGGCGACGAGAGGCGATGTCCTTCGAGTCATGAACTCCAAAAAACACATACTTAGCGTCGAGAGAATGCCGAGCCCGATGATAAGACCAAAAACAATAAGGTAGACGTACTGCACAAGTTCATCCCATGACTCATCGTCGTCGCCCGGTGGTCATCGTGGCACCTCGTTGCCACCGCCTTCACTCTGTGGTCACCCCGTCGCCGTCGTCGTGGCTTCGTTGTCGCCCGCCGCCGCCTTGTTGCTATCAGGGGATTGCCTTGGGGCCATCGTCGCGATCGCCTTGTCGCCATGGTACGGCTGCCTCATCGCCGTCGTCGCTGTGTGATTGCCTCGTCACCATGTTGGTCGTAGTCGTGATCGCCCTGTCATAGTCATGGTGTCGACTCTCCGCACACGAGTGACGCAGGAGCCGAACTGCGACACAATTGGCGACAGGCCCGTGCATGCAGTGACATGGGCTACAGAGATCAGTGAAAGGACAATCCGAATGTGTTCCGCACCATTACAAAGGGCGGCGTGGCAGGGGCAATTGTCGAGCGATGTGGAACGAAACGGGGCACGAGGCATGAGGACGATGGCGTACGAACGGTGCCAGTGGGCTAGAAGCCTTCGACTCGGATCAGTGTGACGTTGATGTCCATTGCAGCGTGGTGAGGGTGAGCAGGAAAATAATAATGAGGCGAGAGAGGAGGAATGTGCGACGCCGTGCGAGACCGAAACCGAGCCGAAAATGACAACTAAGTCACGTGTTGACGATCCGATACCGAGACCACTGAAAACAAGACAGAAAAACGAGTGAGTTCAAACCCAACGCAATGGTGGCCTTACTGTGGAACAGAAGACAGAAAATGTGAAGACCGAAATGTGAGGGAATCGTCCATCAGCGTGGTCTGAGCGTGAGAGAACAAAGGAGTGGTTGATGGGGGTAGAGAGAAGAGAGGGTCGAATGAGGCGAGACTTGAGAGTGAGTCATGTCGGATGGATTGGTGAGCGCGAGAATGGACGATCCTGCGCAGCGGGGTCAGGGACAGTGACATCTCCCGGTCCTCAGGGTGGTCAGTCCGGTCAGGTTTTCTGCACACCTGTAAGTCTTACTGGTAGGCCCGGGGTGCATTGTAGATCACAAGAAAGTATTGTAGCTTGGTAACCCGCGGGTACCCGTGCCACGGGTACGGGTTTGGCACGGGTTCAGAATCGGCTACCCCGACCCGTACCCGCGTGACCCGTACCCGCGACCCGTCACGGGTACGGCCAACCCGTGGTAATCCCTAGCTGGCGGTTCAGGCGATGATGCTAAGTAAGGATCGAGGGGACTCGTTGCTGAGGTCACACCCAAACAGGTTTGAAAACCTCGTAAGTCAGATGTATCCCATGTTTTCTCAAGAGTCGAGAGAAGTTCCTCTGAATCGGCGGGTAAAGCAGGAAGGCTCGGGGAAATATCCATAGGAACGACATCGATTTTAGCCATATCCTCGAGATTCTTGGTTGAGCCCTTGGTTGGGCAAGGCAGAGATTGAAGCTATACTACGATTGACGCAAAATCTTTGGGGCTTCTCAGGTCGTTGTGATCGAACCAGCGAACGGTAGAACGCGAAATCTGCAAGCCCTTCTGGATAGTAAAATTGATGCCCCGGTCGGCAATGATGATGTCGCCATGTTTTGCGAACGCAGAGATCACGCAAGGTATTTTCAAGAACCCCTGGGAGTAGAGGATCGAGGCCTCTGTACGGAGGAAGTCCGCTATGTCTCGTTCAAAATTTGTGTGGACATCTGTGGACGTAAGCCGTTCATTCATCACAGTAAAGGCGCATCGACAGCACAAACGTACCAATAGTACTGTAGAACCCAGGAGGGCCACAGCTACCGACACCATATTTCCGGAGGGTTTCCATTGCACGCACTTTGATAACTTCGTTACCAGTGAGGCCCGTGAAGTTGTAGCTGGTAAGATTGAGAACCTGCTTGCCCGTGTTGGCGAGTTTCGGCCTGGGCCCATTTGCACCAGAGACCACAGGTACAGCCTCGGGTTGCTGAGTACGTCACTGGCTTTCATGTCTGGCATCATCGCCCTGAGCTCGTGTGTTGAGTCCGGAACATGAACCCTACTGCCCAATTATGAAGCATGTCAAAAATCGGAGCAGGCCAAGTTATCATAAATACGTGTGCCCCGACCGGCGAGCCAACTGCATTAGCCCCCGTCACCAACTACGTTCCTCGTACAAGGAAATAAGAGAAAGAAAAAACGCACCTCGATAACCTTCCAACCACCCGTAAGCTCATTTCCGAGGTCTTCCTCCACGCGCGTGACAACGGCGGCATAATTGCATTGCTCGACGCGGTCCTCGGCGCCGACGACGACTTCACGCGATTTGCGGTCGCGGAACAGCAGGACCTCCTGCGCCGTGAACATGATCACGAACACGGGCATGTTGTCTTCGAGGAAGCGCCCCGTGCTCACGTCCACCTGCCGGATGTCGAGAACCTTCGAGTCGGGTTGCATGCCCTGGCGCAGGTACCGTTCCATCGTCGCCCAGAGCACGTTGTACATCTGTTCAACGCGTGTCAACATAAAAATAAAACAATAAAACGGCGGTGGCTACGTATCGCCTCGGGGCACCACACTTTGAGTGCCTCGTTGTCCGCGGTCAGGTACACGTCCACCACCTCCGGCACGATGTACTCCCGCAGCTCCTGCTCGAACCCCTCCATCGAGAAGCCCGGGTCGAGCGCCTTCATGCTCCGCAGCACCTGTGCCGTCTCGTTCTCGTAGAACCACAATGCAACGGTCGATGTGACCGACCGGAGCGACAGCACGACCAGGGTGCACGCTTCCGCGCGACGCGAAACTTCGCAGACGTGGCTACCTTGGTCAGCGACGCGTTGTCCTCGAGTCGCTAAGGCCGCACGTAAGTGCGGCGAGGTCGGGAATGGGAACAGTGGGCTGCATGGAGCCCTGCTGGTCTCGGTAATCACAGGCAACCGCAAACGGTCGTGCACGCTTCCGCGCGACACGAAAGTTTGCAGAGGTGGCTGTCGTGGTCGGAGAGACGTCACAGTTGAGTCACTAAGGCTGCGCGTAGGTGCGGCACACTGGAGAACGCGAGGGGATGAAGCCGCCACCACCACGCCGCCCTTGACCTGTAAGCCAGGACCAGTTGAAGTTGGATTGTTAACATGATCAATCAAACACTGTTCAAGTTGCGGAAAGGGACCAAATTCGTCCTGTCCATGTTAGGGGGATAGGAGGTGGGCGTCGTCATGGACATCAATCCATGCATCGATGACTGAAAAGCTTCATTGATGCATGTGACCACAAACTTCTCCGTTGCTGCGAATCACAATGCTGAACCGCACAGGGGAACGGAGTGCAGTATTTGCAAAACGCGAGAGAGGCTGGTCCCACGCGACACCGAACACTGTGTGGGACGAAGAACCACCGTTGCTGAGTTGGGGAGTGCAAGCCTAACGTGTGAGAACACCGAGGGAGCAGGATTAAAATGGTCACAACAGCCAGTTAACACATTGAACGAAGAACCAAAAAGCCATCAGTGAGATCCAGAAACTGCGAAGCCAGCAACGGTACCGCAACCGTATGGTCATGTGAGGGCATGTGATCGTTTGGGGAACCGCTTGGAAGGCCTACTCCGAAGTGGCTGAATTGATGCCCGCCAATGCACGCTGTTGCTTTGTATGAAATCATGCGTACCCCAGAAAAAAATTGCTGCAAGAAGGAGTATAAAAGCACACATTGAGTGTTTAAAAAATGATTTCGACACGGGAATCGAGGCAGCAAGCGAGCGGGAAAAAAGGTTCGAAGCCCGACAACTCCGTGACAAAGCGATGCCTAATTATTGTATAGATTGCATGCGAAAATAGCCCGCCAACCCGTATGCATTATGAGCTAATCAACTGTATAACATTCATGGGCGTTTCACGTCCGCGTGGTGTCCGCGTCCGCATTTAAGACGGTCGGCGGCGGGCCGGGGTCGTTATTACTACTATATGATTATTTTGAGCATGTTCCGAGGATGTTCTGAGCTTTTGTCGTGAGGGTAGGGTCCAATCGATGGCAGAACGACAACCAACTCATTGTACTGGATGTTCCAGCAAGGGCCCAGTGAGCCAATTATGGTAGATTCAAGGGCGGTTTCGCGCTGAAAAGCCGCATGGACTGATCTCGCCACACAGGCGCCCTTGCAGGGTCTTGCGCAGTCTTGTTGTTTGACTCCTATTACTATCGCTATCTTCAACCCATCCTCTGCCAGTGGCGCATCTCACATCTTGTTCTGAAAACTCTCTCTCAAATGTCATCTCATGGTCCTCACGGCCGTGGGAATCGTGGTGGTCGAGGAGGTCGGGGAGGTGGTACACCTATCATCGACCGAACTGGAGTTCCCAGAGGGGTCTGCTCTTTTTATTGGTCGACTGGTGCTTGCAACCGCTCGTTCGACTGCACGTACAAGCACGAAGTAAAACCCCAGGCTTCATCGGTGTACGCCACAGAGACCGAAGACGTATCGCCAGACTTTTTCTCCCGGGAAGGATTGGCTATAAACAATGGCTCTGTCATGGACTCTCAACACACACTTCGTCCGAATGAAGCACACAATTACCTCAAGCCGTACCTCGCCGACGACTTCGTGTTCCGAGGTGCGAACAATGTTGAGGGTTTTTCTCGGATCTTTGCAAGTGTCAATTCTAGAAACAAAGCATGGGTAAGGGCGACTCTAATCAGACTCTACGACTTCTTTATCGCTCACACATCATAGGACTCCAATCAGGCTCAGGTTAGTCCATTCGCTATGGCACATCTAAGTGACCCATCTCATACACTCCTGCGATAGGCGTTCCTCGACACAATTGTTCGCGTATGTCCAATCATTTTCTGGCATCGATACTTTCAGCAGTGACATCATGCATAGGGTAACGCGTTGCTACGCATCGGCGACGTGTTGAGATTTTCGCCGGTCGCCGTCAATGTTGGCGCTGGATCATCAACTCTATCATACCAGAAGGGGTATTTCCCTATCATCGAGGTGTGTCTCGCGAAAATGGAAGTTACAACCCCGACTTGACTATATCCTTGTCGATTCGTCATAGTTCTTGTCATCAGACCTGGTACTGAAGACAACGATGCATCAAAATACAAAGTAAATCGTATCGTGTATTCACACCAGACAATGAATCCTAATAAGCCATTTCAGCATGATATATGCTCTGCTCGACCGAAACTATGACGACTTTCATTTCACTACCCGCAAATGTATGCGCGAGATGATAGAGGCCCGGACCTGGATGGATCGCTCGCCAGGCTTGCCCGTTTCGCGGCAAAACACGCTGAGTGGCGTGGTGGTCTTCGGGGCCCTTTCAATTGTTCTGTCGCAGTAAGTGCTGACACTGGCATGTGGTCCTTACTCCGTGCCGTGCTCAACTGCTCTGGACAGGTATTTTGCGCGTGTCAAAAGCGCCATAAAGAATCATCCCGAATTACGTGATTTGGTCGAAGATATCATTTCGTGGTTCAATATTTGGACTGCAGCTGTGAGGGCATCGCCTCCGACATTCAAGGACCCCATCACCTCGTCAAGCCCGCAGATCCGGAACCCAACGTTGGGAGAACTTGGGAAGGATATCAGCCGACTCAGTCAGATCGTAGGTAGAGAATACGGAGACACGGAAAAGTTGCGAAGACGCGTCCCAAACGGAAGACTCACTGCCGGTCAGAGGATGGAGGCGCTTACATCCCAACTGGAACAGGCTTATGACCCCCCCGGTACTTTGCGAGACGGAGGGGAACCTCGCCACGATAACGATTTCGCTGATATCCGCGATATTCGCATTGCTCCAACTAACGAAGAACTTCTATGTCCCTTCCCACCTTATCTTCCAGTCGCTCTTCCTTCGGCGCCACACCATCTACCCGAACATTCGATGGAACGGCACCTCGATATACAGTTTCGATTATTGAGGGAAGAGCTGGTGTGCGTGACCGTTTCCCTTGTTCGTCCGTCATCACTTTATGTTGATTATGTTGCCTGGAAGTTCTTCTATTCGGCAATCAGTTGGGAAAATTAGGAGTGACCTCGAGATTATATGGGCGCCGGGGACCGGTCTCAAGACTCGGAGGCCACCTACGCTACTGGAAAAGTTGCTCTCGTCTAAAGGCGGCGCTTATTCGACCTCTGGCGCTAATTCGGTATACTTTCAACTCTACACTGGTGCTTGTTTTGCACCCTTAAGGGCCGAACGCCGTAATTTCACCGTCGGCCTTACACTTGACTCTCCTCCTGGTGCCCCTCGGGGTCAAAATGGGAAGAAGAGGACTGAATATTGGGAAAATTCTAAGCGCCTGCAACAAGGAAGTCTGGTCGCTCTTGCCCTTATTTCTCCTGGCCGATTCCAGGTATTCCTCGGAACTACAGTCTCCGGTGGTGCGGATATTGCGGAATTCGCTAAGACCAACGAAGAGACAATCCAGCTTCGAGTTTCGTTTTTTGACGCCGAAATTGAACTTATGGCCCTGCGTCGTCAGCCGATTTCTGTCGACAAGTCGACATTTGCCGTCCTAATAGACAACCAAATAATGTTTGAGGCTCTCCATCCGTTCCTTCTGACTCTCAAGGACGTCGAACCCACGTCCGTCCCCTTCTCTGCTCTCATATCATACACTGGAAATCTTGCCTCCATGCCGGTTGTACCTCCGCGATATACGCGTGTTCCGTGGTTCAAGTATAATCTCCAATGCTTGGCTCGACCGGGAGAGCGCATTTCGAGTGTCGACGTGAACAATCTGACGTCTGTAGCGATCGCGCGTCAACAACTGACCCGTTCGAGCAAGTTGGATCCATCTCAGGTTGATGCGGTCATAGGTTCTCTCACGCGAGAAGTCTCTCTGATTCAAGGGTACGCTCTCGATCTCCCTGCCAAACACACCTCTGATTACCGAGTTGTTAGCCCTCCCGGAACGGGAAAGGTGCGGCGAACTTCGGCATCATTTTATTTGCTCTGATGTAGGTCTCAGAGTTTCACGGGAAAGGAAATCCTTCGAGTCCTCTTCGCTAGTCAAATCAGACCAATAGGTGAATGAAGTCATCTATGCGATGACCGCTCTCACATGATTTTAGTTCTCATTGCATTCACAAACCACGCGCTTGATCATATGCTCACGTCGGTTCTCGACGACAAAATTACGGAAAACGTCGTGCGCCTTGGGTCTAGAGCGACTGACGAACGCATCGAGAAGTACAGCCTTTACAAGCTGGAACAACTTTCAGGACGTAGGGAACTCGATCGATCCATGGGACGCGAATATGCTGCCATGAAGCGAGTAGAAGAGGAGATGACACGCATCATGAATCGGATACAACTTCCCGGATTAACTTGGAAAGACACCGAGAGATTTCTCGATTCTTATCATCCTCAACACGCTGATTCTTTCAGAGGACCCCCGTTTTGGATTGCTGAGCTCCTGCAGCGCGCAGTGGAGGATGAAATAGAGAACGGGGAATGGACACGAGTTTCGAAGGGAAAGAAATCTCCCCAAGATGCCGACGTTTATGGATTTTGGAAGTATGCTCGAGATATTGAATTCATCCGCCCTCTTCCATCCTCCTCGAATAGAGCTACAGGCGAGAAGAGAACTGACCCGGATCCACGAATAGCGTTCTTTAATGAATTAGGTTTCAAGGGCCCGATTCCGCTCGTCCCCGTCGGAAGTCGCTCCGTTCAACAACTGACAGGTGTCTCTAACGTCTGGTCGATGTCAATCCACGAACGACAGCGCCTTGCAGAATCATGGGAAGATGAGATGCGAAAAATAGCTTACGATTCGCTTCTATCCGACTTCGACCATCTAAGAACACGATACAAGGACGCTTGCAAAGTCTATGAGGACATGCGGGATGAAGTAAGTCGATTTGGTGACCTGTGCCGAACTGTATTGAGATCGTGGGCAGGCTCGACGTAGGTTACTCAGCCGTACCGACCTAATTGCCTGCACTACAACCGGTAGGTACCCACTAACCCAACAATGGATAATGTGACGATCTGATGACGTCCGAATGGTAGGCGCAGCCAAGCTTGTCTCCCTGCTCACGGTTCGTCCGAATGATTACACAGTAATACACACCACTAACGGGACAATGTAGAGCGTCGGGCCGAAGGTTCTTATGGTTGAGGAAGCCGGTCAAGTCCTTGAAGCGCACATTCTGGCCTCTCTTGTTCCCTCAGGTATTTGCCTAAAGCATGCATACTCCGGGTATTTATACTGATCATATCGCCCTAAAAATTAGTCGAACACCTTATCTGTATAGGGGACCCCAAACAATTACGCCCAAATTTGGCGACTTTTGGTGGGTCACTGGTCACTGGTCACTCGCATCCCTCATCGCGTGAAGCTAATGTACCCTTGAAAGCTTTGTCTATGGATAGCATGTCCGGGGGGGAGCTATTCAAGTTCGATAGATCGCTCATGGAGCGACTTTCGGATGGGGGAATGAGCATGTCGCAAATTAACGTGCAGCGGAGAATGCGACCCAGCATTTCCCATTTCGTACGGTACGCAGTTCCCTCTCGTAGACAGATAGAGTTGCGGTTTCATGCGCTCATGCAGGACAATTCTATACCCCAATCTCGAGGACAACGAAGTTGTCCGGGGTTATCCCGCCGTGCATGGCATGGAGAAGAACGTCGTCTTCTTTTCACACGACAATCCGGAGAACTCTGAAGATGACTCCGTGTCGAAACACAACATGTTCGAGGTACGTCAGCGTATTAAACCATCACACCCCAGCCCTCAGAGCTTACTCGTTTGATCAGGTTGCCATGATACGTGACCTTGTAATATATTTACTTAAGCAGGGTCACTACGACGGTGATGGAGGCATCGCCGTCCTCTGTGCTTACCTCGGTCAACTGCAAAAGGTCCGCGCAGCTCTGAAAGATCTCAAGATTGCTGTTAGTGTGGATGAACGCGACGAAGAGCAGCTAGAGCGTACGGGGCTTGCAGGCAATGATGACATGGGACTTGCTCAGGTTCAAGTTGCTCATCGCGTGGGTACCACCGTGGACTTCTAATTATTCATAGTTTTAATCGTGTTTAAAGATCCGCATCGGAACAGTAGACACCTTCCAAGGCCAGGAGGCCAAGATCGTGATAATCTCGTTGGTTAGAAATTCCGGTGCGTTCGAGGAAGGCCAAGCCTCGATTGGGTTTTTGAAAGTACGCAGCCTGATACCTTTGCTAATTCAAAGCTGATGGTCTTTGGATCTCTCCAGAGCTCCAATAGGATAAACGTTGCTTTATCCCGAGCCAAGCACGGCCTTTACATCCTTGGGAATGCTTCGAACCTCAGGAAGAGCGAGACATGGAGGACCGTCTTGGACGAGATGGAGAAAGAAGATCAACTGGATTATGGCTTCCCAATCGTTTGCCCACGTCACCCCCAGTCAAGGCAACTGATCTCTAAACCGGGGCAATTACCTACGCACGCTCCTAAAGGTGGCTGTCTCCAACCTTGCGAATATCGTCTGTGGTGTGGACACGTGTGTCCCTCAATAGTATATTATTTTTCATCCACGTTATGCGTCGACTAACCGGAGCGTTTCAGTGTCACACCGACCAAGACTATCACACAAGAACGAAATGCAATCGGCCCTGTGTCAGGGTTACCTGTCCTAGGGCTCATCCGTGCCCGAAGCTATGCTCTGAAGATTGCGGGAACTGCATGTTCCCCATCTACAACGTTAGGCTCCCATGTGGACACATCGTGAAATCCGTTCCTTGGCAAGTGCCTTCCGGATTTCCCCTTCTGGGTCCCATTTAACGCGCACTCTAGTCATAAACTCGAGAATTTGGAGACGATCAAATGCTTCGTTCCGGTGTCGAAGCGTCTACCAGGCTGCGAACATTGCGTCACCATAGCTTGTAGCGGGGACCCCTCCAACCTCGTATGCAAGGAACTTTGCGGAGGCCTCTGTCCTAGGGCTCATCCGTGCCCGAAGCTATGCTCTGAAGATTGCGGGAACTGCATGTCCCTCGTGTACAACGTTAGGCTCCCATGTGGACACATCGTGAAATCCGTTCCTTGGCAAGTGCCTTCCGGATTTCCCCTTCTGGGTCCCATTTAATGCGTATTCTAGTCATAAACTCGAGAATTTGGAGACGATCAAATGCTTCGTTCCGGTGTCGAAGCGTCTACCAGGCTGCGAACATTGCGTCACCATAGCTTGTAGCGGGGACCCCTCCAACCTCGTATGCAAGGAGATTTGCGGAGGCTACAACGCGTGCTGCGGTCGGACGTGCAAATCTCGATGTCACGAGTGCCAGGAGGTTACGCGTGATAGTGCAGCCCCGCGTGCGCGCGCTGTTCCTCCTGTTCGCACGCATCACAAGAGTCACCCCTGCGAACGAACGCTCAAGTGCCAACACTTGTGTGGCCTCGCTTGTTCTTCGGATCACTCGTGCAATTCAAAGTGTCGTCAATCGTGTCGGCGGCAGTGTGGCCACCAGAAATGCCAACAGGAATGCTGGGAGCCTTGTTCACCGTGTATGGAGCCATGTGAATGGCGTTGTCCCCACTATACATGTCCGGTGGTATGCGGTTCGGTAAGCTTCAAGAAATGATTGAGATTCCCTCACTTAAGACTAATCTGCGATCGACAGATATGTTCTCGCTTACCCTGTGATAAGGCTTGCGAATGGCAACTAGAGTGCGGTCATGTGTGTCCGTCGAGTACGAATTTTCCTTCCTTTTGATTTTTACTTGGACTGGTTCTTATACTGTGTTTGATAGTCTGCGGAGAACCTTGCGACAAGCAGACATGCGTTGTATGCCTCCCGGACGACCGTAAAGTCGACATCGTTGATTTCATCACGCATAGGCGTCTGGACGAGATCGATCTTAGCTCGGACAACATCTCAGAGCGCCTGATCGGGTTGGAATGTGGACACATTTTCACTGTTGGAACGCTGGACGGCCATTGTCACATGTTCAAATACTACGAGTCGGATGCCGTCGGCGCTTTCACGACCACCAAGGCACCACCGGTGGACTTCCAAACGCCTCCTTCCTGCCCCACCTGCTATAGACCCATCACCGCCCTTCGATATGGCCGCATTACAAAGAAAGCAAACATAGATATCCTCGAACAGAATGTGGCGAGCACAATGTCGTCCACCCTAGAGGAAGTTGGCTCAGATATCGAAAGTTTTTTGGGAAGACTCGACAACGTGAAGAGCAAAGCGAAGTCAATCACCACCTTCTATCCACCATCCCATGCGGTAAACTTCGACATCCTCTCTGTGCATCGCAGGACTCGGTTTGGCCCAGAGTCTGAGCCGCTTCCTCGTGAAGAAATCTCCCAGGCGAGCATGACGAACGTCCATGGGTTTTCTGTAGAGGAGGGAAGAGCATGGTACAGCGTCGTCCATGACCTCCTCAAGTTGTACAGGAAGATTGTCCGTGTTGCACGGACCCGCGGACCCCATGAGCAGGCTTATGACGCGGCGCTTGCGACACTCTACCGCCTCGAACTTTCCGCGATAGCAAGGGATCCAGAACGGGCATCTGATACACCCGAGCGCGTAGCAATGATGGAAGTGATTAAGAAGATTGGCCAGCCCCCGCACAAGGCCGGCACTCGCTTTCAAGTCAAAGCTTTCTTCATGTCTTTCAAATTGCGATACACGTTGGCGGAAATTGCGCAGAGCCGTATCGAAGGTCTTAATGTGTTCTCTGGTCGTGAAGTCGTTCGCCTCCACGAGCGTCTATGGCGGTCCTTCGTGTCATTCATCTACGAGTCCTGCATTCACGATGCGCAGAAGGCTCTCAAGATCGCGAAAAAATCGTCAGCATCTCGTTTGGCGGCTCAAGCTGGGGTGAATATCCTTCGTGGAAAGCTGGAGCTGTTCCGCTTCGAAATTCTGGCACAACACACACTCCAACTCCAATGCGGACTCCTCAACGACGATGGCCGAAATGAATTAAGCACCAACGCACAGCTAGAGGCGAACACCGCTAGTGTCGAGATGAAAAAACTTGAGACAAGATACCTTCGCGGCCGCCGGGTTACTGATACAACTCAGCTCAACTCTGAAAGAACGTGGTTTACGCAAGACTGTCGTAAAAAGGGAGACAAAATTGTAGAGGAGTACAGCGCACTGGCGACACGCCTCACACAGAGAGAATGCAAGCCCCTGAAGGCAAAGGAAGACACCGGAAAATCACCCGGTTTCTGTAAATTTTTGATTCAATGGAAAGGGTTATCATTGACGGTATTTTGCTCGCAGCACAACACAGGAGACGCTTCTTTGGCTGCATAAATGGACACGCATTTACAATTGGTATTGTCCGTAAAGCCATAATTCCCTTAAACCGGGACAGCTGACCAGACCGTTACAGTGCGGAGGTGCAATAGAAGTGGCGCGCTGCCCAGAGTGCAGTGCTATTAGTGAGTTGCCGGCCTGGCTTGGCTCAATAGCCGCAGCCTCCTTGGAAGCCTCAGTTCAGACTGTTCAGCGTTTGGGTGGGTGGCTTCGGGGATCTTAGGTTGATAGCCTAGTGTTACTATTCTAATTACAACAATTGTGAGAAATGGTACAAATTTCGTCTGGTCAAGTCCGAGTCGGACGTTGAGTACTCAAAGAGGCGAGCGACGTTGGGAATCCTTCAGTACGTCTTGGCCATTCTGTTGAGAACGCAGGTCACAAAATATCCAGCTACCCACTAGCATACTCCGTCATGGTGATTCCACTCTCGGTTTCCCGTTGGCTACAGGTCAGTCACCAGAACGTGCCTTCGGCGACTACCTTTTTCGGTCTTGTCATGTTCAACCTTTCTGGTGCGGCGGCCTTACCACCCAAGTGAATGCAAGCTCGAGCTTTGACCGAAACCACTAGTTTGAATGCCAGGGAAGGTTGAGCTGAAAAACACGAGCACCCATGGACAGACACCACCAACGGAGGACAACCTCCGAAAGCTTGTCAGAAACCCACGGTCAGCGACCGTCAGCCAATTTTGGATAAACAACCGCCCGCGCCGCAAACCGCCGTAACATCTATACAATAATTAGGCATCGCTTTGTCACGGAGTTGTCGGGCTCCGAACCTTTTTCGCAACTTGCTTGCTGCCTCAATTTCAAGGGGTAAGGGCCATTGTCATACTCAGGGGTAAGGTACTCCGGCACGTGGGAGGATGGTTAGAATGCAACTCACGATGAGTTCCAATTAGGCATCGGTTCCCATATTATCGGTTGTCCTTGGTTGCTATTAGGCTTCCTGGAAGCCTAGTATGGCCCGTGGGAGTGCTCCTGGCATCACTACGATCTCTGAATTATCACCCCGAAACCTCGGAACTGGACTCTGACTAAGCTCTCCCACTCTCACTGCTCTCGCTTGACATCCCACGACTCGGACTATGACAGCCTCGTGCTGAGCGACCCCTGAAAGGCCTGAACGCCCTCAGAGGATCTGAACTCGCTGGGTCATTACCATGCATGTCTCATTACCTTCATGTCAATACCTCCTCCAAGAGTCATTGGCAGTCATTGGCAGGTTTTTGCACAACTCCGTCACTCATTTATCATAAGGTTCTGTGGGTTTTCGTGTTTGGCATCTTCGTCGTTGGAGTGTTGCATGCGGACGCTTGAGATTGAGATAACGTCGTCCACGTGGAACCCCCCCTTGCTATTCTCGCGAGCTCACTGCGATCAGGCCCTATGTTAGCTCGTGACCAAGAGGTCGAGGTCTATAAACAGTGCATTGTTCACCACACCAGCCCTCAGTGGCGAGTCTATCTCCCATCCTCTCTTGTCTCCTTCTGTCGTACGCATTAACTAGCAATGGCCTCATTCTCTAAGCTCCTCTCCTCTGTGCTCATTGCGCTTCTTTATGCCTCCACCACGAGTGCGACCCCGTTTCTGTCGACCTCCAAGCACACCACTCATCGTGCGCGCTCCCTTGGTGCCGACGGGAGCCTCAAGCTCGACACCTTCCACCCCGAGTCAATTTTCGAGGTCTGCTTTTACCTCTTTGTGTATCGTGGCAGTTCCGTCTATTGACACGCGAGGTAGGGATTTGGTGTTGAGGGATTGGATCACCCCCTCGCTCGTCGTACTGGCGACTTCGACATCAAGGCTGCCTCGGTGTCGTTCCTTGCGTCTAAGTTGGGCATTCAACAAAACGATATTCAGTTCCGTACGAGCGCGAAGGCCGAAGTGGCGCAGCACGCCTTCCTGAAGCAGCAGATTGTCTGTCGAATCCCTCCTTCGTAGTCGTGACGACTTAAGATAAACATGGCGCAGGATGGAGTACCCGTCGCGAACGCGGTTGCTAACGTCGCTTTCAGCGACGACGGAAAGGTCTTGTCCTTCAGCTCTTCCTTCGTCAAGCCCTGTAAGTCTGCACGAATATGTCGACTACCACGAGGGGTTGTTGACCGGGTTGATTTTATAAAGCCGGCTCTGCGAACCAGACACCTACTGTATCGCTCAGTGACGCGATCGCCACAGCAGAGAAGGCACTGGATGGTACCCATAATGGACACCCCGCAACGCTTGAGTTCCTTATACAGCCAGATGGATCCGCTGCTCTCACGCACGCTATTCAAATCCAAAATGAGGGTACGGGAACATGGGTGGAGGCGTTTGTTGATGCGCACTCGAACAAGGTGGTCTCTGTGACCGATTTCGTCGCGAAGGCCTCGGTCAGTTCGTGGAAGTGGCTGGGAACTGCTATTCTGACAGTTTCCTTTCTTTCTTTATACAGTACCTCGTTCTTCCATTCGATGAGGAGATCCTCACTGAGGGTTTCCAGACCCTCACCGACCCCCAGGATTTGACAGCATCTTCCCTAGGCTGGCACAATGATGGGACAACCTCCACGACTACGACCGCGTGAGCACCCATTTTTGTTACCGGGGTTCCAGTACCCTGACATTCTAGTAGCGGGAACAACGTCTTCGCGGCTAAAGGCAGCACTGCAACGTCGCAGAGCTCTGCTACTCTCAACTTCATCTACACCCAGGATGCTGCCCAGGCCCCGACCGTTGCGGTAAACATCGCCGCGGCAGTTGTGAATGCATTCTACATCGTGAACTCTGTCCACGACCTTACCTACAGATATGGGTTCACGGAGTCCACGTTCAACTTCCAGACGAATAACTTTGGGAAGGGTGGATTAGGCAACGATCGCGTGACGGTGAGCGTGCAGGACCCTGCCGGTGTCGACAACGCCGACTTCGCGACTCCCCCTGAGTACGTCTATCGCTTTTCGAATTGGTTGATAGGAATTTCAGAATTTCTGACGCAAAGCAGTGGTCAGTCTGGACACATGCGGATGTTCCTGTGGGATTTCACCACCGTACGTTCACTGGGTTCCATCTCTGGCCGGACGTCGCTGAATCATCCCTTAGCCTGGACGTGATGGTGCCCTCGAGAACGACATCGTGATCCATGAGAACACGCATGGCGTCACCAACCGAATGACCGGTGGCGGAACTGGAAGCTGCTTGCAAACGACCGAGGCTGGTGGCATGGGTGAGGGATGGTCTGATACCATGGCCAAGTAAGTACTTGTTTCGCTCTGCGCACGCACTTCCTAAGCTTTGGTGTAAAGCTGGGCTTCTCAAGGTGCCACAACAGTCGATTTCGTATTGGGTCAATACGTCATCAACAACCCTGCTGGGATCCGCAGCCATCCGTACTCGACTTCTGCGTGAGTGTACCCAACGGCTGTTCATTAGGATCTGATCGCTTAGCCGACCGTCTCCAACAAAGCACGACGAACCCGCTCCGCTACTCGAGCTTGAAGAATCTGCATGAGGTTCACGGTAAGTCCCCTCTCTTCTGGATGTCCCCTGTTCGTCTAACACATGGGCAGCCATCGGCGAGGTCTGGGCCAACATGCTCCACAATGTATATGCCTCTCTTGTCAATGCACACGGGTGGTCTGCGACTGCGCGCACGAATCCGGGCGGCACGGAGGGCAACATTGTCTTCATGCATCTCTTCCTCGATGCGCTGCTTCTTCAGCCGTGCAACCCTACATGTAAGCCCTTTTCCTTTCTGTCTTTCCGCGTGGACGCTGATGGGGAATGGACAGTCCTCACGGCCCGCGACGCATGGATTCAAGCGGACGCAAACCGATTTGCCGGTGCGAACAAGTGCTTGTTGTGGAATGCATTCGCCAGTAGGGGCCTGGGCGTGAATGCCGCGAAACACAACGACGACTCTACGGTCCCCGCGGGCTGCTAAATTTATTTCTATTAACTTTCCGGTACCAAAAGGGATTGATGGTGAGAGGCAGGCATGTAGCGCGGATGTGTGTATTGTCACTTGGTCGACCCTGTATTCTGCGAATCGTATGTTATCCTTGATGTTATCGTGCAAAAATGTTATCATTACAGCAGTTTCCATAGAGTATACGTCCGGTCCGTGGTAGGGCGTGGTGACGGCGCTGGTGACGGCTGGTCACGTCGCCAAGCCGTCACCAGCGCAATACCCGAAATATACGTGCCCCCAAGCGTTCGGATGACTCATAGTGTCCTAAGTCCGCTTCGTATGTTCCGCACATTTCGTATGTTTTTCGCGCCACTTCTGCTTTCGGCTTGGCTTACTCCATCGTCTCCTTCGCACGCTGCGTATGTTTCGTGCGCTTCGTATGTTTTGCGCGCCTTCCGCTTTCGGCTTTGCTTACTCATCGTATCCCTTTCTTTTCTTTTCTTTTCTTTTTTTTTCGGTCGACTCATAGTATCCTTGGTATCCTTAGTGTGCTTTGTATGTTCCGCACACTTCCTATGTTTCGCACCCTTTCCGCTTTCGTCCTCAGCCGCATCACCGTCCCTCGCGCCGAACCTACCTGTCTGGGCTGCCTCTGGGCTGCCGATGGTCGTGCCGCATTCGCCCCCAAGAGCCTCGTGCCGCGTTCGCCCCCAAGAGCCGTTTCACACGTTTCGCACGTTTCGTTTGCTTCAGCGACATTTTTTTTTTTTGGGCTGGGGCCCCATCCTTGCTAATCACCCTAAGATCGTTTTGGATCGTTCGACTCTTCCGACTCCCTTTTCACCACTCACACTTTGCATCCTTTGCATCCTTAGGCCGCTTCGAACGTTTCGGTCGCCGTGTGCGCCCCTGAGCCCGAACCTACCTAGGCTGCCGATCGCACAATTCGGGAGCATCCCGGAGACGCTCAAAAGGATGCTGAGGTCAGTTCGAACCTTTTTTTTTTTTGGCCTTTGCTAATCACTCTGAGCGCGTTTCGGACGTTTCGACCGTTTCGAGAGTCCTTTTTTGCTGCTCCCGCAGGTCGAGCACGTCGTTTGTGGCCACACACACTCTCGAGCACACCTGCCAGGACCAGTGGGTCGGACGGCGACCGGACAGGCTCGATCGGGGCAGATCGAGCCGTATCCTTTTCCTCTGTCCAGCTAGCACGCCTGTCACGGATCCCAACACGTCTGGATGGGCGCCTACCCTGTCCTGTTGTCAAAGTCGCCGTTCGAACGAAAAGGTGAGGACTGCTTCGTCCCCAATTTCTGTCTGACCTTCCGAACCCCTCACATCGTTCAGTTCCCTCGCACCATCCGATCCTGCCAGATGGTCCAGTTTCCCACCGTGTCCAGACCCTACGCGGGGTGACGGTGGCTGAGCCGCCTGCAAGAACCCGCCACGGGTGTAGTCCAGCACCGTGCGCCTAGTTCCCCCTCGCGCCAATCAGCGCGCTCACTCCAATTTGCACAGGTCCGACCACAGACAGGGCGACCGATCGTCTCTCAAGGGGCCCGCGATTCCGCATACAGAGGACGTTTCAGACCCAATTGACCCCCAAGCTTTCATTTTTCTACTCGCTTTCTTCATTCTCTTTTTCATCATCTTCGTCTTCGTCTTTCTTTCTCTTTCATCCTCTTTCTCTTTTTTTGGTTCGTTCGCTTAGTGGCCCGTGAACGCAAGACGACTCGCGGCACGGACTTTGTGAGTTAGCCACCCCGCCTTCTATTGGGGCGATGTCGCTCACCAAGCAAAGCCGATGGTCGCAACCTCGTTTACTCCCAGCTCGCCGCTGGCGCACAAGAGGCGACGACTCGATGCAACAGTGAGCCTCGATCTTTTCTCGCCATCGTTCTGTGCCGGTGACGGCAGTGAAGGTGAAGGTGATAGCGACAACGAGGAGGACGAGATGGCGGTGTTCGCTTCTCTCTCGTCGGGCTCGGGCGGTCTCGATCCACCACCCAGCGGCTTTCCGATGCCTGGTCCACCAGACGGCTCCATGCGGACTTCCGCGGACTTGTCTGCGCGCATGCAGCAGTCTATCGACGAACTGGAAGCCGCCTCGCAAGATGTCCGCTTCCGTATCGCTCGCGATGAGCAGAGCGACAAGATGACCGCCGCCACCTACCGCAGGCACGTCAATGCGTACGCCATGTGGTGGGACGCATACCAGGCCAGCGTTCTCTTAGGGGACCCCACCCAGGTCGCAATTCCTGCCTTTCCGATCACTGCTGCGAAGGTGACGATGTTCCTGGAGTACACGAGCACTTGTCCAAAGGTAAGCGCTCCGTTTCGCTGCCTGATTCCATTGACGTATCACTGCTCTCAACAAACTCGCAGCGCAGGCACGGGAGCTCCGAGGAAATCCCAGGCTCCGTTGTGGGGGCGAGCGTCATCAAACAGACCATCTCGGCCCTCGAGCATTACCAAGGCGAACACCAATATCTCCACAAGGACGTCCCTGAGACGCATATAGGACTCCGCCTTGACCGCCGCATCCATCGCTTTGAGGTCGCTGCCCAACACAACGAACCAAAGCGCATCGCATCTGCGCAGGCGTTAAAGGCTTCGGGGAGCTCCTCGGGTACGTGTTTCCCTCCGAACTGCCTGGTCCCAGTGACCAACACGCTGTGTGACTAGATACGTATACAATGGAAGACCTCAAGCGGTGCTCGCTCTATTGTTTGACGGAATGCAGCGGGCGAAAGGATATCTTTGTAGGACTCCGCGATCGGGCGATGTTGCTTCTGTCTGCGAGCACTGCACTTCGTGGTGCAAGCTGTCGTGCAGTCGAACTGTCAGACCTTTTCCCCGCCGCCATCCCTTCGCCAGGTGGGGGCGGGTCAGGAATCGAGGTGAGACGCGCTTTTTATAATTGGTGCTGCGCGTTACCTGATCGCTCGATGTGTGAAACAGGTACTCGGCATCCTACTGGACAACACGAAACACAACCAGACTGGCCGCATGGACGAGCATGGGGCCATCCGTCACCGCCTTGTCGAACTCTGTCCCATCAATGCTGTCGCGATGCTGCTCTGGGCGACGTTCCACCTCAGGCAGATCCCGGTTCCAGAGTTCGCTCCAGACTTCTCGGATCCCGACTTTGGGGAGTTCGGAAGACGTGACTGGTATAACCAGCTCCTGTTTTTCTCTAGCACGGGCTCGCCAGACGTTCCCTTGAAGTACAAATGTGAGTCACCACTGCAATGATATTCCTCTGTAAATGGCTGACCCTCGGCGTTAGCCCACAATGACAGGGTCAACATCATCCACGCCAAGAATGGGGTGTTGATATCCAAGTCCACTCATGCAGGCCGACCGTTCGCAGCGCAAACTGCTCGAGCTCACGGCGCCAGTGTGAGTGGGACAAAAGCACTCGGTGGGTGGAGCGAGAGCGGGTCTTTTCGGCCTTGCTATGACCGCGCGTTCCCGACTGACGCACTCCTTGGTGCTGCCATGTTTAACGCTCAGCAGCCGGATGCTCATTTCCAGCCTCGGACTGCCCTTGGTGAGTCATATTCTGTACCTCTTGACCCTTTGTTGGTCTCAAACATGGTTGCTAGAACCACCAGCGGAACTGCTGGCCGCCGTGTTTCCTTGGGTGGAGCACGAGCAGGGCGAGCTTGCCCGACGCCAAACCGCCAGCGGCCCAAAGTCTGCCGACATCGCGCTCAAGCAGTTCCTCCGCTTGCTGGTGTGGCTTCGCCGTGTTCTTCTGCAAGACTGTGCCATCTTGTTTGCAAAGTACCCCTCCTGTGCCATGTTCCGATATCCCCCGTTCAACGATCCGGCGTTCCGCCAGTTTGCCAGTTCCGCTCAGTCTGTGGTTGACCAAGCGGAAGAAGAAGTTCGCCACACTTTCAAGGATTTGCCCGAGCGTGTTGCGGCCACTTTCCATGGTTTGGCCACGGACATAAAAATGGACCAGCGCTCTCAGCGCACTGACACAGAGTTCCGCTGGGACGCACTTGACAGCCGGCTTGACCAGCTAACAGCCCTACTGCAGGTACTTGTCGGGTCGAAGTCGTTCAAGGGCGACTGCAAGGTGAACAAAGGTTTTTTTTTTCTCGTCTCGTTTGGCATAGTACTCATTCGGGTATGGCAGCGGTGCGCGCCCTTCAAAGTCTGTCCGACCCTCACGATACTTTCCGAGCCATTTCCGGCACCTCATCACCCCAGCCGTTCGCAACATCTCCTGCGGCCACCAATCCTAACATCACAATCAATATATCCAGTCCATCCACTGGCACACCCACGTCGAGCCTGACCTGTGCGGTCACTCAACCCACTCAGCCACTCATGGGCTCGGCTCATTCTAACCTTGCTCACAGTTCCACGCAGCAGCAGCATCACATTCCTTTGTACCAAGGACAACCTATGACCCCGGCCCAGCTCGCAAAATGGAAGTCGCTTACTGTGAAGTATGGTGAGGCACGTGTTCACAAGCACACGTGGGACTGGGTCCAAGGGGAGTTCCTTCCGGTTTACCTTTACCAGTCGGTCAACCGGCTGACTAGTGTTGCCACGACCTGGCCAGCCGTTAGTCAGCTCACACAGTCACGGCTGTTGCCGAGTTGTGACCCAACAGGTCACGTGAGTCGTTCAAATCGACGTGGCTCGACTTTCTGGTTGACCATTGTTGACTCAAGTTGGTAAATTGAACAATTTCGATAAATTACAAGTAAAGTAGCTATGATACTAATGATACCCTGCCCGTCCCTGCCGCTGTCTCCACTGCTGCCACCTCTTGCGGTTGTGGTCGTCGTTGTTACTTTTTGTCCTCATCGGTCATTGTGGCCCGGGTTGGGGTGGCGTTGCTGCGAGTTGACGGTGGCAGGGTCCTGGGCGTCGCGGTGGCTTGCACGAGGCAGGGTGGCAGGCCTGCGCTGTATCAGGGTGGCGTCATGGCGGGTTGGCGGTGGCGGGGTCTTGCGCCATCGCTGCAGCCATTGTCTTCACGGTGCCGATGTCGCCCGGTCGTCGTCATTGGCGGTGGGGACTTGCATGCCACGTTGGCAATGGCGAGGTCTTGCACGCCGTTATTGGGTGGCGCCACAACGGGGCTTGCGGGCAGTTGGTTGGCGTGGTGATGGGTCTTGCATGTCACGACAGCTTGGCGTCGGGGCGGGGCTTTGCTCGGCGGAGTGGTGGTGGTGGTGGACTTGCATATGGCGAAGGATGGATGGAGGCGGCGATGATGAGGTGGCTCTGCAACATCAATCACATCAATCAGAAACGATACAAGTAGTACGAAACAAAAAAAAAACAAACTCATATTGGCGCACTGGGCAAAAGCCCAGCTCATTGTCAGTGCGTGTTCATGACCATCGTAGTTCGCCATGCGCAGCGGTGGGTGTGGGGGCCAAGGGGAGGCGACGAGTCGACGACGTCACAGACTGACTCATAGTGACTTACGTGCCTGCGGATAGTGATGTGGTTTGCGTACCTTGGCGTGGTTGACTATAGTAGCTCCATGGAGAGGAGGGACTGAACAACGAGATTGTGGAAGCGCAGGGATGTTGGTGAGAATGATGGCGACATCCAGTTGGTCATATCCAGGCGATGATAAGCTATGGAGAAGTGCCGAACGGTGACATTGCACCTGCAAATGGTAACTGCGGACATACGGCGACGTTGGCGAGTACATGTTCAGCAAACTGGGACTATAGCCGGGAGTTGCTGGAGGCATCGCGCCCACATGTCACAGACTCTGCCAGAAACCACGGTAAGCAAAATTGGTAGACTCTTCATCACTGTTCAATGCCAAGGGAGAGAACGTACCTGCCCCCCATTGTAGCTCACATGGGTGGTTGCAAATGAGTGCTAGATGTCTGTAGTTGACGTATGAGCCATCAATTTTCATCGAACTCAATGATTTTACAGACCTCTTTCGTTGATCGCGGTGTGGGCTACTTCGGTATCAAAAGATCCCCACGCAGTTATTCGAGTATGTGTAAGGTCGACACTGTCACCTGCGTGGAGTTTGCACTGTCCGTTTCGAAGATTAAAAGTAGGGAAAAAACTCGTCAAAAGAAAGTCACCTATCGCCAGGGTGTTCAAGTCAGCGGCTGGTCCTCCCACGCTCCATATTAAGCCTGACACTTTTTCCCAAGTCGATTCAAGTGTGTTTCAATGACTGAATTTAGAACACCTAGTAGGCTAGGACATAGACATAGATGATAACAATTGTACACAGACAGTAAGGTATATGACATGTCGGAGTCACGTAAAGAAAGAAAGACAGTCAGGGAACAGGGTGCACGATAAGGTGGGGAGGTTTAAAACTAGGTGGAAGTGATACCAGTTCGTTGACGTGTCTGGGAGCGCAATCTGGACATGATGTAAATGTATGAAGTTCATGATAACTTAGAAAAGTTACATACCCCTCACGACGCTTGGGGAGTTGACCACGGTGACCCTCAGTAAAAAAGAAAAGTCAGCCAAAAGTCAGCTAAAAGTCATCGACTTTCGGTTGACCGACGTCCTATTATTTTGACTTTGAAAGTCAGGCTTTAGTCACAAAAAAGTCGAGTCAAGGTCAATGTATAGTCACTTGGTAGTCAATGACCTTTTTGTTGACTTTCCATTGACTGAGGTTCGACTTTGAGTTGACTACTGAAGTCAAAATCCAGAGGTCAACAAAAAGTCAACAAAAAGTCATTGTAAGTTGTTGACTTTTCATTGACTTTTCATTGACTAAAGTCCTAATTTTTTGACTTTGATTTGACTACAGAAGTCAAATAAAAGTCAACAAAAAGTCAGTTGAAGTCGGTGATGACTTTCAATTGACTTTTTGTTGACTGAGGTCCTATTTTTTGACTTTGAATTGACTAAGTGCAAGTCAGTAAACAAGTCAACCAAAGGTCAATAAGAGTCAACAGAAGTCAATGAAAAGTCATGTCAATGACTTTCAAAGTCGATTAGAAGTCAAAAAAAAGTCAGACAAAAGTCAATTAAAAGTCAAACAAAAGTCAGCCAATTTCATTGACTACATACTGACTTTGCTTGACTGCAAGCTGACTTTGAAAGTCACTTAGTAGTCAATTCAAAGTCAATTCAAAGTCAAATAAAAGGTCAAATAAAAGTCAATTCAAAGTCAATCAAAAATCAGTCAATACCATTGACTACAGACTGACCTTGCTTGACTACAAGCTGACTTTGAAAGTCAATTAGTAGTCAATTCAAAGTCAAATAAAAGTCAATTCAAAGTCAAACAAAAATCAGGAAATTTCATTGACTACAGACTGACTTTGCTTGACTGCAAGCTGACTTTCAAAGTCAATTCAAAGTCAAATACAAGTCAAATACAAGTCAAATACAAGTCAAATACAAGTCAAATACAAGTCAAAGAAAAGTCAAACAACTTCATTGACTACAGACTGACTTTGCTTGACTGCAAGCCGACTTTGAAAGTCAATTAGCAGTCAAAGAAAAGTCAAAGAAAAGTCACACAAAAGTCAGCCAATACCATTGACTACAGACTGACTTTGCTTGACTGTAAGCCGACTTTGAAAGTCAATTAGCAGTCAAATAAAAGTCAAAGAACAAAAGTCAAAGAAAAGTCGCACAAAGTCAATCACATGACCAGAATTTCTGACAGCAAAAAACATATATTTTTTGAGATCGACACAGGCCGCCACTGACAGACAGTACCTAGAGCGCGAGTAAGAAAAATGGCCGCTATGCAGCCGTCGTGATGCGCTTCGATTTGCGCTAGAGCACCAAGTTAGTCATAAATGAGCAGTTGAATATGCGCGCACTTACCTCCTTGACGATGCTCTCAATGTCCTCTTTGGAGGGCTGTTCCGATTTCGGCGCTCCTGCTATCGCGTCGATGAGGTCTGTACATACAATGGGGTGAGCAGGGGGCGAGGAAGAAAAAGGGAGGGGAACGACGCACCCCTTCTTGTTGGCCGCTTGCCCGTCGACTCGATCTTGTGCTTCTCAACCCATAGCACGAGCTCGTCACGCTGGAGGGCCTGGAGGTGCGAGTGCGACTCCGCCGACTCATCGTCGCAGCCTGAACCCTAAGAAAACGAACCATCAGAAGCAGGAAAGTGTGGCAAAGTAGCTACACACTTCAGACGACGATGCCGCCTTTCCGGCCGGATCTTGGGTACCCGATCCTGGACTTTTGTACCCGCGGTCCGAAACAGAGGACACCGAACGCGACTTGGACTGCGGCTGGGTAGCGACATTGTCGTCGTCCGTCGTCGTGGGACGGCTGGCCTTGGCCTTGGCTGACCGTGTCGACGGAGCCTTGGCGCGTGACGTGGCGTGGTCTTGCTTGGAACGCGTCGTCTGGGGAGGGGTAGGTTCACTCGAATCCTACAAAAAATCAACCATTAAAATATATAAAGTAGAGACGAGAAGATTCATACCCCAAATGACGAAGTCGCCAATCTGGGGACTTGGGCACCCCATATTGGGCTCTTGCACCCGGGGTCCTCGACAGGAGTCACCGAACGAGACTTAGACACTGGCTGGGTAGCCACGTCGTCGTCGCCGTCCGTCGTTGTGGCAGGATTGCCCTTGCCCTTGCCCTTGGCCGCCCGTGTCGACGGAGCCTTGGCGCGTGACGTGGCGTTGTCCTGCTTGGCACGCGACGTCTTGGGGAGGGCAGGTTCGGAGCTCGGGGGCTGTGACCGGCAATGCGGCGCATCGGGATGTCATAGGGATTCGGTAGGAAGGGTCAACGATCGAAACATAGTACAAAGAACAGAATAACTTACCGGCTGGGAGGCCGTGTCGGGTTGAACCAACGACATGAAAGCGGGGCGGGGGGAAGGAGGCCGGCATTGAACTACGAAATAGTTAGTTTAACGCATAAAATATACTTGCAGACCCACCTGCACCAGAATCCGCAGATGTCCCACTGGCACCCTCGCCGACTTTTGAACGCTTCCCGCTTCGTCGTGACGGGCTTGGATCGCGCCTGCGCTTTGCCTGGGGGCCGGCCTTGCCCGCTGGCCCTGGCTCCTGGGGTGAATCCACCGGTCCTAACTGTGCACGCGGTCGAGGATGGGGGGACTTGAACGAGGCGCGACGAGGGGACAACTGTGAGCGGCGGCCGACACTGGAAGGAGTGGTAGGGTGGGAAGCCGAGGCGCGGGAAGAAGATGTGACGAGGCTGGAAGGAGGGGGACGGGAGGATGTGACGAGGCTAGGGGTTGAGGGACGGGAAGAAGGCACAGGGGCAGAAGACTTCAACGAGTCCAGCACAGCCCCGAGGACCATGTCAGCCTTCCAATTCCGGGCGCACAGTGAGAGGACAGGAGCCGAACGTTCGAGCGCTATGAGCGCTGCAAACCACTCGTCTGGAAAGTGTTTCTTGACGAACCCCTTCTTGTGCATCTTGGCGAGAACGGTGCGGGGATCTTGCTTCAGCGGTTCCACGTGGGAGCGAGCAACAATCCCTGCAGATTGGCGGATCGCCTGCCACTCCAGGTCTGAGATTATCACCCCATCTTCACGTTGGATCGCGCGCTGCATGGGGGGTCGGGACAAGTTGGTGGCCGAGCAGCCGACGCCGGGATCGGCCTTGCAATCAACTTGGGTCCAGATGACAGATAGTGGGTAGTGATCCGGGCGGGTGAGTGGTCGTGGACAAGAGAGTGGGGATTGGAGCCGGGCACCGCCAGAGGAAACCTGCGAAGCCGACTCGCTCGGGCGCAGGGACGACGTGGTGGTCGAGCTAATGGTTGTGGCTGATATATATAAAAAGTAAGCGAAAAATAGGCAAATGAGAGAAAGAATGAGCACTCACAGTTCGTCGTCGCCGTAGGATTTCGCCGCAAGCTGAGCAGCTCTTGCAGGTGGCTGACCATCTCGACGTATTTCACGAATTCCGGATTGTGCGTGAGCTCGTCGTGAGTCAACGCAGCGATGGATGCGATGGGGAGGCCCGAAGGTTGAGAGAGTTGAGAAGGTGTTGCAAGGGACCGCGTACTGGCGGTCGCAGAAAAAGCCCCGCCTGGGGCACAAGACCGACGAAACGCGGACTCGTCGTCCACATCGTCAAAGTTCAAGAGCAGCTCGTCGTCATCATCAGCAAGGGTCGACATGATTGAGAAATGGAAGAAAAAATGGAAGAGGAGAAAATGGAAGAGGAGAAAATGGAAGAGAACGGAACGGTGGAGAATGGTAGAGAACGACAAGGAGAGCGAGCAAGGAAAACGCAAAGTCAACATTCGCTTAGTGCTGACAAACGTGCTGGCAGCGCCGGCCCGGGATTACAATACCTCGTAACTCTTGCAACTCGTTATCTGCAGACCATCAGCATACACTTTCTGTACTACTTAGTTCATATACACATCTTCTTACAACAACTATGGCCCCAATGTTAAAATATATTTGCCCATGCTTTAAGTGTATCTCACAAAAGGAGCTTTCCAAAAGGACTATTAGGTTTCACTTCAGGGACAACCTGAAGCACCTAAATAATCTGATAGCTTCTGATGCACATCAAAACACTGTGGACTGGGTCCAGAGCTGTCATTACCAGCTTGAAGAGCTGCTTAATAGCCTGGCTGAGGAGTCTCAGTCATCTAGGCAACCTGGATCTCCTTATCCAGATGGTGAGCACTTAATTTGTATACTCCTAATTACTTACTGATCTGCTTAGATCTAGCTAATGCCCCTATTGGTTCACCTCCATTTCCAGAGGGGGGGATGGGCAGTGATGATGCTATGATGGTTGATGGTCATTGTAAGTAATATATTGTGAACTTATTCTAATATTTATTCTAATGCCACCATAATAGACACCCCATTTTCCTTGCACAGGCAGGAGGGACTTGGAGGCCCTATGGACACAGAGGAGGACAATATAGACCATGAGGGTCGCTCTATCATCTTTAGGATCCCAGAGGAGACCTTGGATCCTGCTCCAGACCCTGGCTCTGAATTTGGCTCTGGTTCTAGCCAACTGGGTAATAATGATAGCTCTTTAGCATCTGATGAAGACTTTCCCCCTCATGGGACTTCATATGGACCCTCTGGTGGTAGTGGTAGTGGTGATTTGCCAGAAATTGTTATCCAGCTTCAGAAACAGCTGTTGAAGGAATACACACTCCCTCCTTGTCCTGCTCTTCCCCCATGGCAACACACACTATCCAGGGCAGATACATTATCCCTTCAGCACTACCTTGCATGGATAGGGTCCAATGGCACTGTTAAAGCATACAGTGCCCATGCACAGGTACTTGGAGAGGCCACAAAGGAGGAAATCCTCAGCCTTTATATGGTCAGAAAGCTAGCTGAAAGACTCACTGGGCTACACCCCTCATTTGTTGATATGTGCCCTAAAAGTTGCATGGCATATACTGGAGACTCTCATTCTCAGTCCACCTGTTCATACAAAGACTGCAATGAACAGCGCTACAAACCACAGCAGAGCTCTACAGCCAAACCAAAGCCAAGGGCAACCATGCTCTACATGCCCATCACTCCTATCATCCAGGCATACTATGCCAATGCAGAGACATCCCATGAGATGCGCCATAGGGATGAATGCTTGAAGAGGACACTTGATATGCTTGCCAGGGGTGCTGGTGTAAAGAGATCAGAGTTTGCCAACTCTGATAATCATATTCGCCACCACTCTGAATTGGGGCTGTTTGATGATAAAAGAGACACTGCTTTATCAATCTCTACAGATGGTGCTCAGCTCACCATGAAAAAGCAGTCCAATATGTGGCTCTTAATTGTTGTGCTGCTCAATCTCCCACCAGAGATGTGCTACAGAGCAAACAATGTCATCATTCCACTTGCAATCCCAGGCCCAACAGCACCTGGGAACATTGAGTCCTTTATATATCCCCTTTTTGAAGAGATGGCAATGGCAAGTGTGGGGATGTGGACATGGGATGCTGTTGATTCATCCTACTTTGTTCTGAGAGCATATCTCTGTGGTGTAAAAGGAGACATGCTTGGATCTGCCAAGTTGAGTGGGATGGCAGGACATTCAGCCCTTTATGGTGATCGCTTCAGTTTGGTATAAGGTGCCCGCCCTGCCAAGGACAGAGGTGCTAGGGCCCAGTACTATCCAATCTCTCCACCTCAAAAGGAGACACATAATCCAGAGCGCCAGATTATTGACCTGGACAACTTACCTATGCGAGGCCAAAGACATTATTGGCACACTATTGAAAGGCTTGAGTCTGCAAGGAACCAAGCAGAGCGCCAAAGGATTGTGAAGGAGACTGGGATTTCACGCCTTACAATATGTGCAGCCAGTCCTACATTTTTCCATCCATCATTCTTCCCATTGGACCCCTTCCATTTATTCTATGAAAACTGCATGGTGCACATCTGGGATTTGTGGGTGACACACAGTTCCATTGATGAGAAGATACACATGGATAAAGACATGGCTTCAGAACTTGGTGCAAAGGTTGAAAAGGCAGTACAGACCCTTCCTTCATCTTTCTGTGGGCCAATTAGGGACCCATATAAAAAGCGCCATAGTCAGTACAAAGTCTATGAATGGATGGCCCTCCTTCATTGGTTTATCATACCAATGGCATGGGAACTAGAATTTGATAGGGATGTGCTGAGGAACTTTGCACAATTTGTGGACATTGTTGAAGCTGCAATGTCTCACTCACCAAAGTCTGATGGGGACTTAGCATCCTTACAAAGTCTAATAAAGTCCTTCCTCCAAGGATTTGAGAGGCTTTATGTTGGGGATGACCCAGTCAAGGTCTCAAGATGTAGACTGTGCATCTGGCAATTAATCCATGTCCCACACCATATTTTCTGGAATGGCTCAATCAGATTTGGCTCTCAAGCTACAGTTGAGAGGGCCATTGGAGAAATTGGCCATAAAGTCAGGTCCAAGAAGGCACCCTTTGCCAATATAGCTACAATTCTATATGAAAGGGCAAGCACCAAGGTGCTAACTCTGCGATACCCATTCCTGGCCATTTCCTCTAAAGAAGGGAAGAAGAAAGAAAATCTGTTTCAGTCACTGCCAATACAGAAGACTGAGATAGACAATCCCTCAGAACATTATGATCACCTTGCTGCAATTTGTGATTTTCTTGAAGTCACTCTGGATGTGGACCTTACAATTCAAAGATGGGGAAAGTGCAAAATTCCAGGAGATGTCACTTTGAGGAGCAGAATCTCTGAGAAGGGAGGTCAAGCCTCAAGGTCATCTAGATATTTTGAGGCCCAAGAAGAGGATGGGCCTATCTTTGGAGAGGCATTGGCATTTTACTCTCTGCCAGACTATGGCACTGGCAATCTAGTGGTCTATCATAAACTAGAAGAGATCAGGGATGTGCTGGGAAGATGGTGTGGAGGAGTGGTCACAAGATTGCATGGTGTTAAGAACAGCCAGTCTTGTTACACTGGTTGGAGTTTGGGAATGGGAGTCAAAGGTTCATATCTTGAGAAAGCACCCAGGATTAGATATGCTTAGTTCTGAGGAGTATGGTGTGGAAGAGCAGGAAGAGGAGTAAAGTAGTAAGATAGATGTCTTGTATGTATAAAGAGGTTGAAAAATGTCAACAATAACAGGCTTCTTGGAAATGAATGTTTGAACCATAGGAGCTTGCATAAGGAGAGATGAAACATTGAAGGGCAATGGGCCATCTGGTAAAAGCAGTAGGTGTTCAGAGCTGTTTGGAGCCATTCAAGGACACTCTGAACAGACCCATTAATGTGTTACTAACGGGCCAGTGTCACCTCTACTAGTGATATGGTGATACTCCGCGTCTAGTGCTCCACATTCAAACCACCATTTGAAGGAGGGATTTCTGCACCACACACCAGAGAGCCTCCAGCTCTGTCTTCTTTTCCTGCCCACTGTTCAGCAAAACAAGAATGTCTATGCTATTGCCACACAGAACACATATGTGGCACAAGAATGTGGAGAACATGAGAAGACCTAAGCACCTTGACTTGTTTCTCCCTGTAGATTGTCATCCCACCAGACCTGTTAATGTGTCAACAGGGCCAGCATCACCTCCACTAGTGATATAGTGATACTTGCATCTGGTGCTCCACATTTGAGGACAACACATTTGAGACAACCATTTGAAGGAGTTCTGCACCATATGCTAGAGCCCCAGCTCTGTCTTCTTTTCCTGACCACTTTTATGCACCATGTTCACTTCCATGGAAGAGGACAATTCAGGATTGTTGGCTAAGGATGGCATTGGTGGATGTGTACCACCCATAGTAGATGTGAGACAACTACTATAGATAAGCACTTCCTACATCACTACAAGTAACCAGGTCCAAGTTGGCGCCTGATTTATATGATAAGGACATTACCAGACAGTGCCAGTGATGAGAAGAAGGAAATTATGATCTACAATGTCAATCTACAGGAGAAAAAGTCAAGGTGCTTAGGTCTTCTCATGTTCTCTTGGGCCACCTTTCTTGTGCCACATATGTTTCCAGTAGCAAGAGCATAAAATCTTGTTGTGCTAAAAACTGGACAGGAAAAGAAGACAGCTGGAGGCTCTCTGGCATGTGGTTGCAAAAAAAACTCCTCTTTCAAATGGTTGTCCTTAAATGTGGAGCACCAGATGCAGAGTATCACTATATCACTGGTGGAGGTGATGCTGGCCCTGTTGACACATTAACAGGTTCTGGTGGGATGACAATCTACAGGGAGAAACAAGTCAGGTGCTTAGGTCTTCTCATGTCTTCTTCACATTTATTGTGCCACATATGTTCTGTGAACATGGTGCACAAAAGTGGTCAGGAAAAGAAGACAGAGCTGGTGGCTCTCGACATATGGTGCAGAACTCCCTCCTTCAAATGGTTGGCCTCAAATGTGGAGCACCAGATGCAGAGTGTCACTAATCACTATGGAAGTGATGCTGGCCCTGTTAACACATTAACAGGTCTGGTGGGATGACAATCTACAGGGAGAAACAAGTCAAGGTGCCTAGTTCTCTCTCTCATGTTCTCCACCTTTCTTGTGCCCACATATGTGTTTCAGGTGGCAAGTGAACATGGTGCACAAAGTGGGGAAAAGAAGACAGAGCTGGTGGCTCTCTGGTATATGGTGCAGACTCCCTCCTTTAAATGGTGGTCCTTGAATGTGTAGCACTGGATCCAGATTATCACTATATCACTATAGTGATGCTAGCCCTGTTAACATATTAACAGTCTGGTGGGTATGATTATCATCTTTGCTAAGGTCTTACTTAATTACATAGTTGTAACTAGAGTGCCTAGTTCAGACGAAGGAAACTAGATTTCAAGAAGTACAGAAGGACTGCCACATGTTCATAAGGGGAAGAAAGGAAGGGAAGTGAAGAAGAAAGAGTCCAATGTGAGACACTATGTGATCATAGCACGTGTCATGTGATTCCATGTGGCCTATTGCTGGCTTGCAGAGACTAGAGACTAGCTTTCTATGATGTCTTCAAGTTGAGGCTCACATGCCCACTTCTTCGCTATGTGTTCCTCTTCTGTGTGTTCTGAACTGGTGTTCACATTCTGTCTCTGAAGCCACATAAGGTACATTGGCCAGTGAGAAAATACTTGTCAAGAGGACTCCAAAGCTGCATTGGCAATATCATCTTCCCTATCTTCTCCACACCCAGAGCAATGTGCAGATTCCCAATCACCATCACCATTCCCTCTCTATCCATGCTCACACCCACCCCCCATGTTCCCATTTCCCCTCCCCTCACCCACACCCATGTTCCAAGTCCCTATCCCCACCCCCACCCCCCCCCCATCCCTCCTACACCCACTGCCTTGTCCCATCCCCCCCCACCCATACCCACCCCGTGTTTCCCATCCCCATCCCCATCCCCATCCCCATGTTCCCCATCCCCATGTTCCCCATCCCCATCCCTATCCCCCACCCACACACCACACACACCCCACACCCTTTCCCCATCCCCATCCCTATCCCCACACACCCACACACCCACACACACCCTTTCCCCATCCCTACTACACCACCCTATGTTCCCCATCCCCATCCCCATCCCCATCCCATCTCTCCCACACCCACCCCCATGTTCCCCATCCCCATCCCCCCCACACCCACCCCCACGGTCCCCATCCCCATCCCCCCCACACCCACCCCCGTTCCCCATCCCCATCCTCCCCCCCCCACCCACCCCCACTCCCCATCCCCTCCCCCCCCCACAACCCCACACCCACACCCACACCCACATTCCCCATCCCCCCTCCCCACACCCACACCCACGTTCCCCATCCCCATCCTCCCCACACCCACACCCACATTCCCCACCCATCCCCCCCACACCCACCCCCATGTTCCCCATCCCTGTCCCCCCTACACCCATCCCCATCCTCCCCACACCCACCCCCACATTCCCCATCCCCATCCCCCCCACAACCCCACACCCCACGTTCCCCATCCCCATCCTCCCCACACCCACACCCCCCCCCTTCCCCATCCCCATCCCCCCACACCCACACCCACCCCCACGTTCCCCATCCCCATATCCCCCCCACACCCCCCCCACGTTCCCATCCCCATCCCCCCCACACCCACCCCCACGTTCCCCATCCCCATCCCCCCCACACCCACCCCCACGTTCCCCATCCCCATCCCCCCACACCCACCCCCACGTGCCCCATCCCCATCCTCCCCACACCCACCCCCATGTTCCCCCATCCCCATCCTCCCCACACCCACCCCCATGTTCCCCTCCCTGTCCCCCCTACACCCCATCCCCATCCTCCCACACCCACCCCCACGTTCCCCTCCCCATCACATCCACACCCATGTTCCCCATCCCCCCCACACCAACCACCCTGGCCCCATTTGCCATTGCCATTGCCATCCCACCCACACCCACCCTGGATGCTCCTGTTTTTTTTCCATAATTCATTCCCTGAGTTCAATTGACTTTAACTGATCTGGCATTGACTTGGACTGACTAAGTCATGCCCTCAAATAATATCCCAGTCAAGGTTTTTTTTTGTGATTTTTTCTCTCGAGTTTGAATTGACTTTGGTTGACTTGAAATGACTTTAGTTGACTCTGGTGCAAAATATTGACTATCAGTTGACTACATATGACCGACGTCCTATTTTTTCGACTTCTGGCTGACTATCCTTTTTTACTGAGCATGACGCGACGAAGATGAAGCCCTCCGGATATTCCTGGACGAACAACTAGCAAGGATCATCCATCCATCAAAGTCCCCCTATGCCTCACCCTTCTTCTTTGTCAAGAAGAAGACGGAAAGCTCCGACCCGTCCAGGACTACCGAAGGATCAACTCATTCACAGTGCGTAACCAGTACCCCTCCCGCTCATCCAAGAACTCATCACGGACCTGGGGAACACGGACATCTACACTAAACTCGACGTCCGCTGGGGGTATATACAACGTCCGCATCAAACACCCGATGAGCACAAAGCTGCCTTCAAGACCCGCCGCGGGTTCTTCGAACCGCGGTCATGTTCTTCGGCCTCACAAACTCACCGCCTACCTTCCAGAGATGATGGACTACCTCTGCGCCCCCCGCCATCCTTAAGCACGAACCGCTAGGGACCACCATTCGGGTGTACATGGATGACATCGGCATCGCCTCTCGCAGCGGCATGGCGGGCCACATCGCAGCCGTACATGACATACTCCAAATCGCACTGGACAATGATCTGTTCTTCAACCAGAGAAGTGCGTCTTCGGCGCCCTGGCGATCAATTACCTGGGGTAATCCTGAGAAGGGGGTGACTTGTATGGACCCTGTCAAGGTCGCCGGTATTCGCAACTGGCCAACGCCCACCACGGTCAAGCAGGTCCGATCTTTCCTCGGCTTCTGCAACTTCTACCGCCTCTTTATCAAGGCTTCGCCACACACGCACGCCCACTGAACAGACTGACGAGGAAGGACACGGAATGGCAGTGGGGACAAGCCGAAACAGACGCCTTCGAAAAGCTCAAAACACTGGTTACAAGCGAGCCTGTATTGGCACACCCGGACCCCAAGGAAACAATTCAAACTGGAGGTAGACGCATCAGGTTTCGCAGTGGGCGCTGTACTCCTCCAACGCAAAGAAGACGGCAAACGACACCCCATAGGCTACTACTCGGTGACATTGAACGAGGCAGAACGCAACTACGACATTTACGACCTGGAACTACTGGCCATCGTCAAAGCTTCCGCCACTGGAGACCCCTACTCGCGGGTTCACCACACAAAACCAAAGTGTTCTCCGACCATCTCAACCGCAATACTGGAGGTCGCCACAGAGGATAAGCAGACACATTGCAAGGGAAGTACTAGAACTATCCGAATACAACTTTGAGATTCACCACATCAAAGGTACGGCCAACGGAAGGGCAGACGCACTCTCCCGACGACCAGACTACGACCAAGGGGACAAACGACAACAAGGACGTGACCGTCCTCCCCGACGCGCTCTTCGTACGAGCTACACAAGTCGAGACAATTATGCCAAACACCCTGACAATCGGACCTGGGGAGATGGAACGACCAGACACGGTGTACCAACAGATGAAAACTACCTTCGCCCATGGGTAAATGCACATCGGCTGAAGAAGATCGAAGGCACTTGGTATAAAGAAGGAAGACGAGTGGTGACAGGCGGACCTATACGACAAGAGAAGTATCATCTCTGCTCACCATACGCCGCCGGTCTATGGACATCCAGGCATTAACAAAACCACGCAGTTGGTAGGACGATCCTACTGGTGGCCAAACCTTATCCAAGACGTGCTGGACTACGTCAAGGGATGCGCTGACTGTCAGCGACACAAGGCGAACAATTGACCAACCCGAGCACCACTGTCCCCGATCTACCCAAATCCGGAAGCACTCCCCTTTGAAACCATCGCGCTGGACTTCATCACCAAACTCCCCCAGTCACAAGGGTTCGACTCAATCCTCACCATCACGGATCACAACTGCACCAAAGCGGCTGTCTTCATCCCTGCCAAGAGGAGATCACAGCAGAGGGAACCGCTGCCTTATACGCTAAGCACGTCTTCTTACGGTTCGGACTTCCCTCCAAGGTGATCAGCGACAGGGACCCACACTTTGCGTCCAAGTTCACAAGGGAACTGTGTAAGATTCTAGGAATTTCACAGAACGTCTCCACCGCCTACCACCCCCAGATGGACAGACAGTCTGAACGGACCAACCAGTGGCTTGAGCAATACCTCCGCTTCTGGACTAATGAGCGGCAAGATAACTGGGCGGCATACCTCCCTATAGCGGAATTCACACACAACAACTGGCCCCATGAGACCACAAGGAAGTCCCCCTTTTACCTCCTAATGGGGTACAACCCACGCGCTGATTGGATCGATAGGCCATCGCCCATTCCCCAAGTGGCGCTGAGAATAGATCAATTCCAGGAAGCTAGAGCACAGTGTAACACCGTCACTGGCGTTTAGTCCGACTTGGACTTCGCAAGGGCGTAAGACGACTTAGCGGATGTCGTGACTCGTATAGTCACGTGATGATAACACACGGTCTTGCTTGACACGTGGTTACAAAGGACACTAGGGCTGGAGCCACTAGGCGTAGACGATGAAAGACGGCTTCCCTCGCTAGAGGCAAGCGAACGACGAGTCCGAGAAGAAGAAGACACTGGCAGAGAGTAGGAACGTGGTGACGATTCAAGAAGACCAAGATGGCGTATCTTGGTCTTTGCGTACTCCTACTTATACATGAAGGGGACAGCTTTGAAGCTCCCCTATGAACCCCGAGACGAGTCGCGTAAGTAGCTCGAACCCTACTATGACGATACTAGTAATGAGTCATAGTACACTGACATGTGATACTACGACCACTGACTGATGCTATGAGTCCGTGACCGATTACTGCTTACGAGGGAGCCACAACCGTATTCGTAGTGTCCACCGAGAACCGTTCATCACCCCCTTTTCAGCTGCAACGCCCACGGCGCCGACCGGTCCGATGCCTCCCATCCACCCCTGTTGCTTCTCACCGATGCGCTCCACGATGTCCGCCATCTCGAGGCGGAACTTGCTGCGAGCGAGTTCCCTTTGATCTCGCTGAGTGTGAGGGCGAGGTGATGGAGGCGCTGCTCGACGCGCTCAGCCTCCTGCGTGTACGATCGGAACCTGTGCAACTCAGCTTTGGCCGATACGTCCCGCAACTCGTTCACCGCCTTATCCACTCCACCCGATGCCGATTGGCGTGCCCCACCGCGAACATGACCAGATCCTCCGGCGCGTAATGAGGCTTGCCGCGCTCTCGGACCATGGGCTCCGCGTACAGCGGCTTGAGTAGACCTTGTCGCTGTCGTCGACGAGAGCGATGACGCAGGGGTCGGCCGCCCATCACCACTGTACGTAGGCGGCTTGGCGCGTAATCCCCTGTGCGTCGGTGATGAGATAGTGGACGAAGTCGTCCGCTTTGTTGGCTTTGTAGCCTACGGGGGGCTTGCTTGTGCTGCCGAGACGGCGCTGCAGGCGTATGGTGGGGTGAAGCGGGGTGCGTCGAGGCGGACGTCCCCGCGATAGATGGGCGACCGAGTGAGTCGCATGCGTAGGGGGTTTCGGTCGGTTCGTCAGAATCGCGGGTGGTAAAGTGTCGGGGTGCTCAGCTGGGTACCACTCTCCAGCTCAAGCTCGGGCTGCTTGTACACTGTGCTCGCAGCATCGCGGTGAACGCGGCTCGACGTTGCAAGACCCTCGTCTTCCCTGATCACCACCGTCAGCAGCTGCTCCCCCCTCCACTGCTGCGCGGTTACTTCCAGTCCCGCGTACGCATCCACTCCTGCCAGCGCAGCGTCGCGGGCATGGGCGTCTTCTTCTTCCGTCCGTACTCGATTCGTACCGGGAGAGGTCGAGGTGAGGCAGTCTCACTGTCTGGGAGAGCTGCACGAAGCCGATGCACTTCGGCCTCGGTGAGGGGCGGCGTTGAGACGCTGCCCTTCCTCGGACATGAGCCAGTAGGTGGCGGGGTTGGTGGTGCCGTCGTGGTAGGTGGCCGGGATGGAGGCGAGAGCGTCGACGAGCTCTTGGTGGGTGATGGGTCCCGTGTTTCGGGCAACCTCAGAGAGGACATCGGCGGCAGTGGGAAGAGACATGAGTAAGGATGCGAGAATCCAGTGTGAGGAGATGAGGGGATGTTGTTCCCTCGAATCTGCGTCTCTTTTATGTGCTTTGTTGGCCGTTTTGACTCCGCTCAAGTCCGCTATGCGTCATCTGCGAACACGTCATCCTTGTTGACCCACTGATTGTCCGAGTCGGAGTAACCTTCCATTGCACGAGATTGCAGGCGTTTCCCTCTGCCGAATCGCCGAACGTCTAGAATCTTCTCGACTTCGTATTCTTCTTCTCCGTCCACAAGATCCGGCGGTGGGCGCTGAAGTTTTCGCCGTGTATGGCCGTTTCTTTTAGGCGTGAGAAGATCGATGTGAAACACTGGGTGAATGCTCCACTGCGTGGGAAGTTCGAGGCGATACGTGACAGGGGACATCACCTGAGAGATCTGAAAGGGGCCATGTCTCCGCGCCGCGAGTTTTGCTGGGTTGATTGGTGCGTAGGGGCGCCCTTCTAACCAAACGTAATCCCCTTGTTCAAACGGGGGTGTCCTTGTGTTTTACCCACAGAGCCGGGCCTTTTTCATCAATTCCCTGCTTCTATCATCCGCGCTTCTCGGAACTGTTCGAGTCTTTTCGTCACTTGTGGTATGGGCGTTGTCCAGCCAGTCGGGCGTGGGTCGTATCCCATGAGCAGCGAGAAGGGGGACTTCTTTGTTGACTCGTGGGGCCAGTTTGTTGTGCGCGAATTCCGCTATAGGGAGTAGGGATGCCCAGTTATCTTGCCGCTCGTTGGCCCAGAAGCGCAGATACTGTTCCACCAGCCATTGATTGGTGCGTCTGATTGTCCGTCGGTACGTGGATGATAAGCAGTGAGATATCTGTTGGATGCCTAAGATGCGGCATAGTTCGCGTGTGAACTTCGACGCAAACTGGGGGTCTCGATCGCTGATGATTTTGGACGGTAGTCCGAACCTTCGGCACACGTGAGTGATGTACAGGGCGGCCGTTCCTCTGCGCTTATCTCCCCTCTCTGCAGGGAATGAATATGGACGCTTTTGAGCAATCGTGATCGTGATGGTGAGGATGGAGTCTTGTCCTTCTGACTCGGGGAGTTTGGTGATGAAGTCGAGAGCATGGTCTCGAACGGGTTGGCGTCCATGACGGGCGTGATGGGACGAGGGGGCGCGTATGGGGCGGTTATTCACCTTGTGCGTTGACAGTCCGCACACCCCTTACGTACTCGCGGACGTTTTTCAACTCCGGCCACCAGTACCTTCGTTCCACTAGCCGCGTGGTGCGTGCAATTCCAGGGTGTCCGTGTACGGGGGGTCGTGATGAAGGGAGATGAGCACTCGTTTGTCCGCTATTGTTCCCATTACTCGTCGGCCTTGGCGATACCAGATGCCTTCGATTTCTTTGAGTTGTTGTGGGTCTTTCCAGTAGCGGAGGAGATACTCATCTTGTGGTGGCTCTTCGGACGGTTCGATTTGTAGGGCGTACAAGCACCCGTCGGGGAGTACGACCACTCCTTCGTTGTCGTTTTCTCCTTGGTATCGGTCGGTCTTCGGGATAGCGCGTCTGCTCGTCCGTTGTTCTTTCCTGGTATGTGGTGAATCTCGAAGTCGTACTCCATGAGTCGAGTACTTCCCTGGCTACTCGTCTGCTTATCTTTTGCGGACTTTCCAGTACTGAAGGTTCATGTGGTCCGAGAAGATTTGATCTTGTGTGGGATCCCGCTAGGAAGGCCTCCAGTGTCGCAGAGCTTTGACGATCGCTAGCAGTTCGAGGTCGTAGATGTCGTAGTTCGTTCTGCCTCGTTGAGGGTGGAGGAGTAGTATCCGACGGGATGTCGTTTCCCATCCCATCGTCTTCTTCTGCAGTAGTACTGCTCCCAGGGCAAATCCGGACGCGTCTACTCGAGTTCGAATTGGTCTGTGAGCGTCGGGTGTGCGAGTACCGGTTCTTCGGTGACTAAGGTTTTGAGCCTTGGAAGCGCGTTCCTCTTCTTCAGTCCACTTCCATTCGGCGTCCTTTCTCGTGAGTTTGTTGAGCGGTCGTGCGTGTGTGGCAAAGCCGCGAATGAAGAGTCGGTAAAAATTGCAGAAGCCGAGGAAGGAGCGTACGTCACGGACCTTCGTAGGTCGGGGCCAGTCGCGAATGCCCGAAATTTTTACTGGGTCCATGCGTGTCACCCCCTTTTCAAGGATTACCCCCAGGTATCCATTCGCGGTGGTGGAAGAGGCATTTCTTGAGCTTGAAGTAGAGGTCGTGTGAGGCGACGGCGAGTACATCCTGGACAGCGCGTATGTGGGCTCGTAGTCGGTGGGATCGGGGTAGCGATCCCGATGTCGTCCATGTAAACGCGTATGATTGTGCCGAGAAGTTCGTGTTTGCGGATGATTGGTCCCGAATCTCATTCATAAACGCCTGGAAGGTTGCTGGGGGAATTGGTGAGTCCGAAGTACATGACCCATGGGTTTAAAGGCCGTATCTGTTTTAAAAGCTGCTTCGGTTCGTCTCCAGCTTTGATCCTACATTGTTGTACCCCCACAGACGTCCAGTTTGGTATAGGTGTGTGCGTTCCCAAGTCCGTGATGAGCTCTGAAATGAGCGGTAAGGGGTATTGACTTCCTAATGGTGCAGGCGTTGATGCGACGGTAGTCCTGTACGGGGCGTAGTTTCCCGTCCTTCTTTTTAATGAAGAAGAAGGGATGCGTACGGGGTACGGTTTCCGACGGTCGGATGTATCCCTTTTTCAGTGTTCGTCGAGGAATTCTTTCACTGACTGTCTTCTTCTGGGTCATGGGGTAGACTTTGCAGTCGATCATGCTGGGGTGTTGGGCTTGAACTCGATGGCGTGATCCCACGGACGTGAG
>JAKELH010000375.1:0-75607 GCA_021525015.1 Lactarius pseudohatsudake
CAGGGGATCTGTCGGCCATCTGACCCAGTGGCACTGCCCACTGGTTCGTCATCTGCGGGGTGCTGGCCTGTTGCAGTGATGCCAAACACAATCAAAGTGGTTTGGGTAGGGGAGCCGCTAGGTCTCTGAGACGAGGCGCTCTTGCCTAATCAAGGTGAGTACAAGAAGCACGTTCAACAAAGAATCACACACATACAATTGGATATTGGGGTAATGTCATCTGGGTCATCATGCCAATCCATCTCATGTGCCTCCTTGAGGCCACTGTTTGGGGTACACACTTCCCCGTGGTCTCAGTTGAACCTGGGAGAACTTAGAACTCTGCCCCAGGAGTGCCCTCAATACTCCCTCAATTCACAGTCAAGCCCACAGTTTCTTGCAAGGTCCAAGGATTTATGTGGATTCCCCAACTTCGGGGGCGAGTCTGGTGACACCAAATCACCAGTACCGAACATCTCTCGGGCTATCATAGAGGCATCTTCTGACAGCCTCAGCAAAGGTACGCTCTGTTCAAATGACCTTCATGGACCGTTCCCAAACCTGATGCCTGAAATGACACAGTATGGCGCAACAACTTGCGGGTTCCCTGATCTCCTTGGCGCTGCCTTCACACCCTGAGTATGCATGGTCCACTGACGCCAACCCCTGCGTCTGAATACTCACCAACACCTTTGGGCTACCACAAGCGAAGGTAAGCTCTGTTCAAATGACCTTCGTGGACTGTTCCCAAACCTGACGCCTGAAATGACACAGACAACTTGCAGGTTCCCCGATCTGCTTGGCACTGCCTTCGGTCTTACCACCTCCACACCCCAAGTATGCATGGTCCACCAACGCCAACCCCCATGTCTGAATACTCACCAAATGGAACGGAACACAAGCTCAAAGCTCAGTTGGACCAGCTCGGGGGCATGGGCGGCGCAGTGGAAGAGTTCGTCACAGCTGTGTTCATCGTTGTGGCTGGGTTGTGATTGTGCAACACTACTACTATGTTTATATATCATATCTGTAATATAGTACTATACTATCATGTCCTTGCTCCTCATGATCTGAGTCGAGAAAAAAAATCTGAGGTTCAGGTCTGGTCTGGTTCAGACCGGGTTCACCAGAATTTTGGTCAATGATGAACCCTGAACCAGACCTTCTAGCCAGGTGGCTGCAGTGGCAAACCGGACCCAAACCTGAACCGGACCCTGGGTGCAGTCTGGTGCGGTTCGGGTCCAAACCCCGATCCGGACCGGACCACGGCATCCCTACTTAGAGCCCAGTAAATATTGAGCTGAGCCTGAGTACAGGGCTTGGGCATGGCTCAGGCATGGCATCAGTGTTTTCATGCATTGCTTTTTTAGCTGGTCCCCCCAGCTGGTACCAGCTGGTACCAGCTGGGACCAGCTAAAAAGGTAAGCAAGTTTCCCCTAAAATTATAAAGTTGACAAGTTGGCAGGCCATGTCAAATTTTCAACAATCTCCTCACAGAGCGATGACCAGCAAGTACACAAGTTCAGAAAGTCATACAAGTCCAAGTATTGGGGATATCATACATTAATCATATCATATATTAGTCATACCATGCATTAGTCATATTATATATTAGTCAATATCTTAGTTATCTATTAGTCATATCATAGTCACAGTCACACCAAATTTGCTGCATAAAAAAATAATATATTATTCACAATAAATAAATACATAGGACTAGTACTAGGGTTGGGATGGAGGTTGCGGGGCCAGGGTTGCGACCGTGGCATGGGCCTGCCATGTTGTGGTGGTTGTCGAGTCCTACGTGCCATCTTGGCAGGGCTTGTGCTTGGTGGGTCATGGTCACGGTGGCGGGCCGGAGTTGCGGTGTGTTGGGTCTTACTGTGTTGTGGTGGTGTCACGGCGGGGTTTGCAGTTGTGGGGCGTGATGTGGCACGTGGACTTGTCATGTTACAGTGGTATCGGTGGGGGTTGGCAGTTGTGCGCAGTGGGCCGGTGTGGCGGTGGAGTGGCATGGTGGGTGGTGACTGCGATTGCGGGGCTGAGGCCATGTTGTGTTGCTGGCATCACAGTGGACGCGAGGTCTTGCCCGCCGTGTTGGGATGACATCGCGACAGGGCTTGGTGCATGGGTGTGGTGGTGGTGTGGTGTAGTTGGGTGGCATGGGCCTGGGTCGTGACAAGGCACAGTGGGGCCTACACCGTTGGGGTGACAGAGCGGCATGGTGGTAAAATGGCATGCTTGGGGTGGTGATGAGTGAAAGAAGCAAAAAAAAAAAAAACTCACTTAACTGGGTAGGTGCGTGGGAGGTGCCGGTGTGCATGTAGTGACGTGGCTCCAGGGGCTTTTGCGCAGCAGGGTACTGGTGGTAGAGGTTGTGGATAAGATGGCTTGCTGAGGTACGGTGGTGTCATGGTGGGCTGGTGTAGTGGTGAAGGGTGGTAATGAGTAAATGAAGAAAAGAAAGAAAAAAAAACTTAACAAAGGGTGGCGACATGGTGAGGACGGCATGTTGTGTCATCATCCTGCAACAATTCTGGGTGGAGCGGAAGAAAGACAAGAAACTCAACTGGCTTATGTCACAAAGCATGTGGGCACGCTTCTTGCATACAGTACAGTATGTTGGAGAGGCAGGGGGGATCCAGCTGCAGCGGAGTTGAGTGGGAAAAACTGAACAAAACCGAAAAAAACATATCTTTTGTTTAATTTCCACAGGCATCGTGGTCTTCCATCTTGCGTAGACCATCAGTGATCCGTATGCAACAGCAGTGGGCATGGCAGTGGTCCTTGAAGGGTTTTGCAAAGAAGAAAAAACAAATGTGGGAGAGCGTTGAAAAGATGGCAGTGAGTGCTGGTGAGCTGGACGTGAACTGATGGGCACGCAAGACACCTTCCCATGCCACAGATTTTAGGCTTCCGCTGGACATGTCACACAGTTCCTGTTTCTCAATACCCACTCCACATTGTCCACCCCTAGCCTCACCAGCCTCGCTGCCACTCTGACGCTGCCACCCTGACCACCACAGCCTCAACTGCAACCCTCACACTCCCTGCTGTTGCACATGGACCACCCCCATGGCCATGTTTTTTCCATTTCTCACTGGTGATGCAGACTTTGTCATACCAGCCAGTTGAGTTTTTTTTCTTTCTTATTCCGCTCCACCCTGAACTGTTGTAGGATGAGGGTGCAACATACCTCATGCAGGCACTTTTGCCCTGCACCGATGTGTCGCCACCACTGCCCATTAAGGGGTTTTTTTTTTTTTTTTTTTCTTTCTTTCTTTCTTTCTTCTTTCTCAAACCGTTACAGGACCTTTGTATGCGACATGGCCCACAATACCACGGCTATGCAAGATGGAGGACATGGCCGGGGATGAGCTGGGCTTCGGCCCAAATGCATAAGATATGTGCTTTCTTTCTTTTTTTTCTTTCTTTTTTTTCCTGCTCACCCTGCATTGCAGGCCATTGCCGCTGCCTTGAGCACATGAGTCATCTCCACTTGTCCCCGCCCCAGCACGCCGCCCCGACATGGCTCATGACACCCCGCCACCACCACCCCAACACGGCACGCAACACCCCAACCACCAACCCACCACCACGCCACCCCCAATATGGCACGCAACACCCCACTACTGCCATGCTACCTCAACACAACGCGCAACACCCCACCGACCCACCACACTGCCTCAATGCGGCACGCGAGGCCCAGCCACCACCGACCCCCACACCACGACATGGCGCGCATGACCGTGCCACCCACCAACTCGCCACCACCACAACCCAACATGGCGCGCCAAGACCACGCCACATCGCGCAAGACCCCACTGACCTGCCATGCCTCCTCAACAGGGCACGCAAGGCAGCCACCACCAACCCCCACAACACGGCGTGCACAACTGTGCCACCTGCCGACTCACCACCACTGCGACCCAACACGGCACACCAAGACCCCACCACATCGCACAAGACCCCACTGACCCACCACACTGCTTCAACAGGGCACGCAAGGCAACCACCACCAACCCCCACAACACGGCATGCACGACCGCACGACCCAACACAGCGCATGAAGACCCTGCCACGTCGCCCCAATGCAGCCTGCGACCACAACCACAAAGATGATGCCTGGCCTGGTGCAGTACTTACAATATACATATTTTAGCTTTTGTTTTTGTATTGTAGTAATTGAAATATTTTTTTTTCATCTATCAAAAAGTAAGAACTGATTACAAATATTATATTGCCTTTTAAATGGTTATAATATCATTATAAATAGCTTATTTTTTCTGACATATTATTTTATTTTAGCAATAAAAAAGATATTAAAAAATAGAGCAATGTTATGTTTAACTTGCCAACTTGTCCAACTTGCACAACTTTCTGCTGGTGCACCAGCAGAAAGTTGGGGAATCCCTGGCAGTAACATGTGTTCTTACTGATGGGCTTGGGCTCAGGCCACGGCTTTAGTGCATGTCATGTGACCTGTCCTAAGGTGTGTTGACAGCTGGATGATACACCTCACAACTTGAAGCTCCTAACTGTGAAGACTGACAACTCGTTCGGAATGAACTATTATTATACATGGACCTGCTGCCTTTCTCGTATGTTTTGGTTTTGGTATTCATAAACAAACAGCTGCATATAATTACTCATACAATAATCTTTTGCTCCTCAGTTCATCTTGTATCAGACACTGAGGAGGTGAGCGTGACTAGGGATGCCGTGGTCCGGTCCCGGATTGGGGTTCGGACCCGAACCGCACCGGACCACACCCGAGGTCCGGTTCAGGTTCGGGTCCAGTTCGCCACCCTGGTAGAAGGTCCGGTTTGGGGTTTGCCATTGACTGAAATTGACTGAACCTGGTCTGGACCAAACCGCACCCGAACCTCACATGAGCCTACATTTCTCAAATGAAAACTTATTATCATAATGGTAGTAGCAATACGACAAATCATAATGTAGTGATAGTAATACAGATCTAATCTAAGACATAACAGCAGTAGCATCGCATAGGCTGGCCGTGACAATGAATGCGGCTGTGGCGAACTCGTGTTGCTGTCAGTGTTGCTGTCAGTGGACGGGGTATAGAAGTCGTAAGATTGGAGGGTGGCATGCCGGGTGTAGGGCTGCTGGGGCATGTCAGCGAGCGAGTTGTTGCGCCATATTACGCTATTTTCAAGCTGTCAGGTTCAGGCACGGTCTACGAAGGTTATTTGGACAGCGTACCTTTGCTGAAGCTGTCAGAAAGCAGCGCCTCCATAGCCTGGGCCTTGGGGATCGTTGGGTGTTGGAGGGTGGTGTCGGGCATCGGGCGTGATCAGGAAACAAGTTGTTGCGCCGTACTGTGCTGTTTTCAAGCTGTCAGTATCAGTGTAGGTGAGTATTCAGACGCGGAGGTCTCCAACGTTGCTCTCCACCGACCTTGCAAGAAACCGTGAGCCTGACAGTCCTGGCTGTGGATCGAGGGCACACCTCTCCCCTGGGGCAGAGTTCTAAGTTCACCCAAGTTCAACTAGTGTTCAACTGAGACCACAACTAGAAGTTCAACACTTACAGTACCTCCATGGATCCAACGAAACCATTCGGGGATGCGTGTACCCCAAATGGTGGCCTCAAGGAGGCACATAAGATGGATTTGCCTGATGACCCAGATGACATTACCCCAGTATCCAATTGTAAGCAATGCTTCTTCAAACGTGCTTCTCAAACTCACCTTGATTAGGCAAGAGCACCCCATCTCAGCGACCTAGTGGCCCCCCTACCCAAACCACTTTGAGAGTGTTTGGCATCACTGCAACAGGTCAGCGCTCTGCAGATGACAAACCTGTGGGCAGTGCTACCGGGTTGGACAACCGACGGCCGAGCCACATTCGAAAACCTACGGAAAAGGTCAAGGAGGCTCTTGCCAGTGGTAGCGCACAGTCAGTGAAGAAAAAAAGAAGCGCAGTTGTACTCACCTCAGAGACTGAAGACGACGCACAACCACCCAAAAAAAGGAAAAACAAAAACAAAAAGGATGCCGAAGATGTCAGCCTCATTGAGGAACCCCGCAAAACATCAAAAAGTCATTTATTTTCATGTGCATCTGAGGAATCTCAAGACAGTTGTGTCAATAAAACCTCTAATTTGGATGATTTGGGTAATGCGTTGATGGGGGAGGACGATGCATTGGATGTGAAGGGAGGTGCATTGGATGCGAAGGGAGATGTGTCAGATGCCAGTGAGGAATGGCAGTACTCACAGCTGGAGAAAATGGCTACAAATGATGCAAAAGTAAGTGAGCTTTCTCCCTAGAGCGCTTCGACTCACCTTAGAATGTGTACAGAGTTTTTAAAAAAGCCAACCTACACTCAAGTACCGGGGGGAATATAAAACTTGCTGACCTGATAGGGATATTCAAAGATGGCAAACATCCTAAAAGTAACAGGGACGTGCAATGGTGTCGGTTGTGCAAGATCTGGCTGTCAGGAAATGTTTCGACATGCCATACGCATATCATCAGGTAAAGTCATGCATCAAAGAGGTAGTATCAATAACTGATGATGGATGCAGACAATGGAACACTCACGGAGAGTTGTACTTGACCAGATGCCAACGCGAAGACATCAAGCTGAATGAGCAAGTCATGAGTGCTGTGAGAGAAGTAACACTGGGAATGAAATCCCAGGAGCAAGGAACACTGGAAGGATGGTCCGCAGTCAAAGTGCCACAGTGGACAAAGGATGGGCTGAGGGAACACATTGTTGAATTGGTGGTGGTCAACGACCAAGTGAGCGAAAAGGCCATATACGTGACAATGACTCAATGTACTCAACTTGTGACACGCAGGCCTTTTCCCTCGTGGACTGTCTGGTATTCTGTCGACTGCTTACATTTCAATGTCCTGGTACCAAGGACAGTGATATCCCCCACCGCACGAGCATTGCCAAGGCTGTCCATGAAAAGGCCCTCAAGGTCAAGGATATCTTGAATGAGCACGGTTTACAATTTTCCCTAGCACTCGAGCTCACATGTCCGCACTAGAGCACACCTGGAGAAGTGTCAGTGACATTGGATGGCTGGTTGTCATTAGCCCGTGACCCATACACTGGGTCCATAGCACCCGGGAATCTCCTACTGAATGGAGTCTTTGTACATTGCTGCTCACGTTTTGAGAGGTTAAAGGTAACCACTCTGGTGAAAACCTTGCAAAGGTGGTAATGGAGATCTTCACGGAGGCAGGGTTGACATCCAAGGTAGGTGTCCCATCCTAACAAAGCTTCGATTCGATTGAGTTGGGGGTAGATTGGTTGGATTACTTCGGACAACGTCACCTCCAACGACAAGATGATGATGCATCTTGAAGGTAAGTTGGACACAATTGAACACAAGTGGAAAATGTTGGATCGACGTGTGAGGTATGTGGGCACTCTGGCACTCAGAATTTCGGAATAACTGTTGACGCTGCGCAGGTGCCTTGCACATATTGTGCACCTTGCAGCCAAGCACATCGTTCAAGCATTCACTCGAGATGGCCCAACGATGGAGTCAGAAATCCCAATCGGTGACTTGCAGGCAGACGGAGATCTAGCAATGGGTGGCGCGGGAGACAACGACGACTCAGAGACTTCATATGTGGCTGGTGACGACTCCCTTGGAAAATTATGGGCCCTCATAAATCAAGTGTGCAACCACTCTGATTGATAAGAGCGAAAGCTGATAGAACTCAGGTTTGACTTTCCCCACAGGCAACAACCTTCTTCTTCAAGTGTTGTGTCGAGGAAAAAGTGCCCCATCTCAAACTCATAAAGTACATCTGGACATGCTGGTCCTCGATGTACGATTTACTCGAGTGCGTGTTCTTGTTGCAATTGGTATCCGTATTCTCCCTGGCACTGTCCTATTTCCCTTGTCATAACCATCACATAGGGCATCATGAAGTTTGTTCAGCTTGCCAATGATTGTGCACAAGTCCCCAAGCTACAGAAGAAGAAATATGCCGACTACAAGCTCACCACCGACAAGTGGAGTAATCTGGACCTAATCCATCAAATACTCAGTGTACGAATGTTCACCCAAGTGTTAGGCACAGTTTGTCAACTAATCCTTAAATGCAGCACCCCACTCAAGCTCAACAACAGTTTTCTTCCAAGCACGTTCCCACAGTTTCCTGCGTATTTCCGACAATTGAGTTCTTACTTACATCGTTGGAAGCTGCTGAGAGAGACCCGACTTTCCAGCCTATCCGTCATGCCATAACGGCTGGTGTCTTGAATCTCTCAAAGTGGTATCAGAGGCTTGATGTGTGTAATGTATACGTTGTTACATTCCTTTGGGATGTATCAATCCGACTAGGATTAGGGACCTGTTTGCTGAGGGTCGATGGCCAAACAGAGGCAGCGGTGATGTAGAAGTCGAGAATGATAAGGGAGAAGTCGGTGTACGACTTATAGCGGAAAGCTGGTGACGACGAAGAGCACACAGGGACAAGGAGCTAAAGCGCAGGAAAGGGAAGGTATTCCTCAAGATATCAAAGCTAAGGAGTTCGTACGCGAACTCCTCTCTACTTATACACTAAGGGATGGAGCTTTGAAGCCCAGCAACCCTAATACACAGCCGCAAACCCTAATACGAGTATCCAATGGCATAAGGCCCTCAATCAACATCAGTCAGCAGTCACATCAGTCACATCACATGCTTCCAATCCGGACCAGCCTGGGCACAAGCTCATCCGGGCCCTTCTGGACGAGTCGAGGCAGGTCACGTGCCAGGGTCACATGACGGCCGTCTCCTACTTCCGCTCCTACTCCGATGAGGGACTCATGTCGAGGCGCGTCCGGTCGCCATTCTTCAGCCAGTCCAACAACTCTTCCTTGGTTGTGACACTGTATGCATGGCTATCCTCCTCGTGGGGGAACTTCGAGGGCTCAAACACAACATACATAGTGTGCAACGGTACGTGCGTCAACTAATATGGTACACATAGCACGCTAATCTACTTAACAGTTCTCAATCTGAACATCAAACTAGGGTATATCAGGAAGAACCCTGGTTTTGTTGAGCATACCAAGCAGATCCTTGATGCAATTGTGAGTCCCGAGTCCTTCATTGTTTCAATTATTTGAATACTTAGTACTTGACCCAGTTTGATAAATATGATCAAGCTGCTCAAGGCAGTAGCAGAGACATTGTCATCCCATCTTCGAAGCCAGGTAAGTACTATAAAACCTCTGAATAACTCGCCCTGACATAGACCTAGCAATGAACGACAATGTAGGCTACGGATGTAACTGGGTGCAGCTGTCGCTCAACGATGATGACGACAACCAATGTACTCATGAACCTCGCAAAGAACTCAATGACTATCTAGAATCTAAACGTGAGGTACTGAAGGGAGGAGTTGTTGAATGGTGGGGTGTATGTATATTGCTTATTGTTAAGTCGTCCGTCTCACTGATTGTTGCTCCACGTCAGCATAATTCTGCCCATTACCCTACTCTCTCCCTCATTGCGCAAGATTATCTCGCAATTCAGGGGTTGTCCATTGCCTCAGAACGTGCTTTCTCAAGTGGTCAGCTCACTGGGACCTACATACGCAATCGACTCAAGACAGACACGTTTGAGGTGCTTCAAATTGTCAAAAGCGCCTTTCGGAATGGCATTCTCAATGCCAGTGAAGAAGCCGCAGCTTATGTGGCAACGGAATGGGACATCGGTGGTGTTATTGACGCAGAAGATTCTTTAGACTCTATTTAGATGTTGTAGTTGTTCCATTAGTTGCTCCAGTTGTAGGGTTTGTAAACCGGCACAGAATGCATTCAAAACGAACACTAGTTTACCATCAGTTGAGACAGTTGACTATATCACAAAGCAATGGATGACCAGTGCGTCCTGGTACTCTGTCCAAATCGTGGTCTGACAAAATAAGCCAGAGTGGCATGGGTGGTGCACCTGACTCACAACTGACATGTACTGATACCCAGCACAATTTCACCATGTGGAATATTTTACCTGCTGCATCTTTACTCTAATCTCATTACAATGCTAGAACCTCAAAACAACATCGATGAACAGGAACTATTCAACCTACTCGTTCTACACTGGCGAAACCTCATTAACTTGTTCAAATCTGTGTCTTCACTCTAATCTCCTCACAATACTATAACCCTCAAAACAACATCGATGCACAGGAGCTATTCAACCTGCTCGTTCTACACCGGCAGAACCTCATCAATGAGTTCGACATTAGTCCCCCTGATGAAGACGAGAGGAGAGAATTACAGAGTGGCACATAACCTACGTTGCTCAATAGTACCCGAGACTAATCCCTTTTATATCAGGTAGATGTACCATAGCCTCATTTGACGAACACCAACTGCGAGAGGTGAGTATCGTATTGATCTGTTGGGCTCCTTTAGTCAGTTCCAAGTCACTGCTGAGGCACTAGTCCCATGGTGATGGGAGCAAGGGAAGAGAGGGTAGATCTTCAGGATGTGGGCACACTTCCTTCTCTGTGCATGCGGAAGTTTTTGCTGAGGACAGAGCTGTTCTCTTTCAGTCTTATCCCCTCCACATGATTGCAAGGTCCATGGATAGTGACACTGGAGACCTCCACGTCTGAATATTTGCCTACATCGATACCAAATATTTCTTAGCTGATACGAGGCGTCTTCTGACTGCCTTAGCGAAGGTATGCTGTTCAACATAACCTTCGTGGACCATGCCCAAACCTGACAGGCTGTCACAGCCTGAAGTCTCGACGCCACCCTTTGGTCTTACCCCCTTACAACCTGGGCTTTATTCGTCGAACACTGACACCAACACTGAACGTCTCCCGGGCTACTACAGAGGCGTCTTCTGATGGCCTCTGTGAAGGTATGTTTTGTTCAAATGACCTTCATGGACTGTGCCTGAATCTGACAGCGTAATACGGTGCAATAACTTATACTTGATGCTACCCTTTGGTCTCACCACCACGCCCCAAGCATGGCCTGCCGATGCCAACACCGATGCCAACAGCGAATGTCCCCAGTGGCCCAGGCTACTATGGAGTTGCCTTCTGACAGCCCCAGCGAAGGTATGTTCCGTATAAATGTCCTCTGTGGACCGTGCCCGGGCCTGACAGCTTGAAAACAGCGTGATACAGCGCAACAACTCGCTTCCTGCTCATGCCTTACATCCCGACCTTACCCTTCGGTCTTACCACCTCTAGTGCATAGCGTGGGTAACCCATGGGTGACAAGACCTCTACCCGCACCCACACCCACCAAAAACCCGTACCCGGGCTCATGGGTATGGGTTCTGGCAGTCACGGGTATGGGTACCAGCGGGTCACGCGGGTATGGAAACCTGTGCGGGTTGGCACTGTGGGTCAGCATGTGACCAGTGCCGTTCGAGTGGCTTTCAACATCCTTCACAAAGCCAACATTTGCAAGTCTATAATTTATGTGTACTACTTGAATACATTGTCCTAGTCACTAGTATCAGCCTCCGAGTCAGCCCCATCAATCTCAGGCAGCTTTGCGCAGGGTTTGGGGGTCATGGGTGTGGAGTATTGCAAGGTGGCGCGCACACCTTCGCGGGACGCGAGCTGTCGTAAGCACGTCAATGTCGATCGTATACACGTTGCTACTGAATGGCTAAAGCCGCGTGCAGGTGCGGGGCTGGTCGATCACCGGTGGTCGGAAACAGTTGCACATGCTTGCGCGCAACATGAAACTTTGTACGTGTGACCGCCTTGATCGCGGACGCGTCGCTGTCGAAGGACTAAGGCCGCGCGCGAGTGCGGCGACGTCGGGAGAAGGAACGGGGTCGGTTGGTGGAAGGTGATCGGAAATGGTTGCGCACGCGTCGGCGCGGCGCGAAACTTCGTAGAGGCGGCCGCCGGGGTCAGGAACGTGTCCGGTTCAGGTTGTTAAGGCCGCACGCAAGTGCGACATGCTGGGGAGTGTGAAGAATGAGCCACGCTGAGCTAAAAGTCCGAAATATGAAGGGAGAAGCCTACTATGATAAGCTTGAATGTCTTTGAGGACAGGCCCAGGTTACAGAGAAGAATGGAGAAGGGCAAGATTCAAGGGGTGAACATGAGGTTGCAGTGTGACATTGATGTTTGAGATATAGGGCACGATTTGAGTGACGAAGACTGCAACTGGTGTTGATGTTTGAGATAGGCAAGTGCAGGCACGTGCTCAATTTGTTCTGTAGGCGGTTGGTGGTTACCTCAGGCTTTACCTGGCTCATCTGAGTCTTCATTGCCATCACCCTCTCCAGGGTCCTCAAGTACTGGGGCTGGATCACCATCCAGTGGCTCAAAAACTATCACCCTTCTAGCTGCACTCGACATTGGTGAGTTATTGTCTTATCCTCAGATTTCGGACTTTGAGTTCGATGAAGCTCACCCCTTGCATTCCCCAGTGCGCTGCACTTGCGCGCGGCCTTAGCTACTCGACCCCGACGCGTCCCTGACCATGGTGGCCACCTCTGTGAGTTTTTGCGCCGTGCCGAGACTTGCACAACCGTTTCCGACCACACACAACCTACTGACCTTGTTTCCATTCCCGACCGCGCCGCACTCGCCCGCGGCCTTATTCCTTCGACACCGATACGTCCACTATCGCCACAGACCTGTATACGGCAGCCCATGTTCCGCGGAGGCCTGCGCGACACCCTGCGACGCTTCACACTACCCCAACCCTGTGCATGTCTTAGACGGAGTTGGAGCTCAGGCTACTGTAGTTGTAGTCATAAATCTCTCATAGCATAGAAGTAAAATACAATGTACTAGTAGTAGTAACTTTAATCCTAGTAGTTTTTAGCAAAAACCCGCCAAACCCACGATGTGGGTACGGGTTTAGCACGGGTACCTCATGACCAACCCACACCCATACCCAGCATAGCTAGTGCCCATCACAGGTAACCGGTAACCCATGGGTCACTCGACCCTTACCCGTACCCGCACCCGTGTGAAACCCGTACCCGGGCTCACGGGTATGGGCAAGGGTATGGGTACAGCTAGCTGCGGGTCATGGGTTCTCACAGGTTGCACGGGTCAGTGGGTTGGCACTGCGGGTCGGGGGTCGAGTCGGGACGGGTTCAATATGCCAGTGGATACTGTACTACTAAACTGTATAAATAAAGTACTACTGAGAGACAACTACTAACTACCAAGCCTGCTGCGTTGTCATTGCCCCACGGCGCCCCGCCATCGTTGCGTCACCACCGTCGTCCGTCCGTCGTGTCGTCGCCATCGTCGCCTGTCGTGTCGCCGTCGTTGTCTGTCGTGTCGCCGTTGACTGTCGTGTCGTCGCCGTCGCCGTCGTTGTTGTCGCTGCCACCACCGCCGCCATCATCGCCGTTGTCGATGTCGTCGTCGTCGGGTCGCTCGGAGTTGCTGCTGTGGTTGAATGTCCCAGCTGCCTCGCCGTCGCTCTTGCCGCAGGTGCGATAGCTGTTGTTGGGGGGTGCCGCCGTCGGGACTTTGGACTTGCGTTCGTTGTCGTGGTTGGCTGTGGCGCAGGCGGGGTTTGCCGTGATGCGTGACCGACTGTAAACCCGATTCATTCCCAGGCCGGGTGATGCCGGTTTTGTTCACTTCCTATCTATCGATCTGACGCAGCCCCGAGCTGCACGCTACCAACCGCCGCCGCCAGGGCCATCAAGCAAGACAATGTCAACAACAACAACGACAATGACGACAAGATATCAACAAGTGACGACAACACTTGCGACAACGACAATTACAAGACGGTGTCGACAACCCTGTCGACACAACGCGACACGACTTCGGCCACCACCACCACCGCTGCCAGCAAGACGATACAACGGCAATGACGACAACGATAGCGACACCAACAACGAACGATTAGCAACACCGACAACAACGCACGGACAACAACGACAAGACTTGGACGATGTCGACGATAACGCGACACGACTCGGACAGCGAGCTCTGGAAGTAGTAATAGCTAGTGTACCTTGTAGTGTACAATGCTTCATGTACAATATTGTGTCTAAGTTTTAAAATAAAAGTTGTAGTATACTCGAAAAAACCCGCCGAACCCGTCATACGGGTGCGGGTTCTGAACGGGTACCCGACGTCGTACCCGTACCCGTACCCGTCAAACCCATACCCGGGTACCCGCGCGGGTTTACAAACCCATGATGTGCCCTAAGCATAGCGGGTACTGTGTACCCGCACAGGTTTATAAACCCATGCTATGCACTAACCACCTCCACACCCGAGCACGATCTACCCACACCAACACCAACACCAACACCAACACCAACACCAACACCGATACCAAATGTTGGGTGGACATGCATGCCGACTCGCGGTCATGGGCCATCTGGCGTGCCGCCTGGCCAGAACAAAATGGAATGCGAGCCTGCAGCTCAAAGATTCGAAGCAGGTTGGGTGGACATGCGCGCCAACTCACGGTTATGGGGCCCACGGCGTGGTGGAACAAGTACCTGTAACTGTAGGCCCAGGTATGGGTCTAGAGCAGGTGTATGTTGACAGAGTAGCTGTAGAACTTCTGTAATGTTTTTTTTAGATTTGTTTTAGAATTTTCATGCAGGTTTGGGGCTCAGTTTGGGGTTCAGGCATGTCTGGGCCTGAACTGGACCTCAGAGAGGTTCAGGTTCAGCCTGAGAGCCCAAACCGGACCCAGGTCTGGTCTGCGGTTCGGAAAAAAAGGTCTCCAGACCAGACCACACTGGACCACAGCAACCCTAGTGAAGAACATGATTTATATGTCAAACCCGAAAAATGCATGTTCGAGGTATACGAGGTCGAATACCTCGGACTTATCATTGGACACGGGAATGTACGCATGGACCCTGTCAAAGTTAGAGGAATTCAGGAGTGGCAAGCCCCAAAAAACATCCAAGAAGTACGCGCCTTCCTAGGATTCTGCAACTTCTACAGACGATTCATCCACACCTTCTCGTCCATTGCTCGACCACTCCACAACCTCACATGAAAGGACACACCTTGGCACTGGGGCCAGGATGAACAAACAGCATTTGACAGCATCAAAGCTTGCATCGGACACGAACCTACCCTCTTATTCCCTGATCTCACGAAACCCTTCGAACTAGAAGTAGACACATCAAACATCACATTAGGAGCCGTATTAAACCAACTAGGCCCTGATGACAAAATGCACCCAGTAGTGTTCCACTCCGAATCCCTTAGCGGTGGAATGCAACTATGACATCTATGACAGAGAGCTGTTGGCGGTTGTGAAGGCACTACGTGCTTGGCAGACATATCTGGTCAGCTCCCCCCATAAAATTATCATCCATATGGACCACGCCAATCTCCAATACTGGAAAGAACCACGAAAGATCAGTCGTTGCATAGCCCGCGAGTTTCTTGAGCTATCCAAGTACGACTTCTTACTGAAGCATGTCTCGGGAGTGAAGAATAGTCACGCTGATGCCCTGTCTCAACGAGCAGATTATGCAATCGATGGGGATGATAACAACAATATTGTGGTCCTCCCCGAAGATCAATTCATCTGTGCTATGGAGATGTCAATGCACGACATGGACATTTGGACCCAGATATCACAAAACCTTGACGAAAAGGACATTTTGCAGTGGGTAGAGCCGCACAACCTGAAAAAGCTGAATGGGCTCTGGTGGAAAAACAACGCTCTTGTAGTCGTGGGCGACAACAATCTTAAGCAGGGGGTAATCACTTTCTTTCACGACACTCCGGCCATGGGCCACCCAGGAATCACGAACACATTTGAACTACTACGACGCGATTACTGGTGGCCTAACATGCGCAAAGACGTGGAGGAATACATCAAAGGCTGCGCTACATGCCGAGCCAACAAAATAAACCCTCACCGACAAAAGCCACATCTATTCCCCATCTCCACAGATCCAGACGCAGAACCATTCAAAGTCGTTGCAATGGACTTCATCACAAAACTACCCCCATCCCAAGGCTACAACTCCATCCTCACCATTACAGATCACAACTGCTCAAAAGCGACTATATTCATCCCCTGTAACGAGGCCATAACCGCAGAAGGAGTAGCTCGCCTCTACCTCCAACATGTTTACCCTCATTACGGATTACCCCGTAGATTGATCACAAATCGTGACCCTCGATTCACTTCGGCATTCATGAGACAATTTTGCCAAGTCCTCGGAATCCAGCAGAACATATCCTCTGCATATCACCCCCAGACAGATGGGCAGTCAGAACGCACGAACCAATGGCTAGAACAATACCTTTGCCATTGGAGCAATGTGCAACAGGACAACTGGGCGGGGCCCTCCCAGTGGCACAATTCGCACACAACTCATGGCCAAACACAACTACGAAACACTCCCCATTCTCACTTATCATGGGATGGGAACCGCGTACCACATGAACACCAAAACCCACACCAACTCCGTCCGTAGACCAGCGCCTAGAAGAGATGTCTATCTGAAGGCAGCATGCGCAAGACTGTATGAAACACACGCAAGAGCTGATGGCAAAAAGGGGCAAGACACACTTTATCCCCTACCAAGAAGGCGCACAAGTCTGGCTGGAAGTAGTGTTTCGAAGTCCTGTCCTATGGACTGAAAAAAGACCATGGACCCAACTGGACCCAACTGATGGCAACTGGACTTTCAGTTGCAGTTGCATGTAATTCCAAGATGGTCCAGTTGCAGTCTATCAACAATTCAATTCATCAACAGACTGCCAAAAGACCAGTCGCAACTGGTTGCAACCAGTCTTTGACAGTTGCTGAGTTTCAATGGACACCCATCATGGGTTTGTGCTTGGGTTTGTGGGTTTTTGCAGGCACACAGATCACCGGACCAGCTGTGACATGTCAGCATACTGTCAGCATGTCAACACTGACCAAACAACCACCATGCACTCATTGACTGCGTTGTATTGACCCTCAAACAAGCTAAGTTCTTTTTTCCTTATCATTTTACTTAAACTGACTACAATGTTGTTTTCTCTCTAGGTTTTAAAACACTAGCATGACGCTGTCACACCTTGACACCAACACCAACACCACGCCACAGCAACTCAGCATCTTGACACTGCGACACCAACCCTGCGCCGTGCCCTGGTGTTTTGACCCCGACACAGTGCCATTATGCCACGACACCGACATGGCACTGCGGCAACATGGTGTCTTGATGCTGCAACACAGACACAGTGCCATCACACCACAACACCAACGCGGTGCTGCAGCAACATGGTGCCCTGGCACTGCAACACAATACAGCGCCGTCACGCCATGACACCAATGCGGCACCGCACCATCTCACTATGACAGCGACACTGCGCCTGGCCACTATGACACTGATGCCATGCCGCCCTGGAACGACAGCAACATGGGGTCAAACCACTACAACACCGACACCGCGCTGCAGCAACATGGTCCCAGCAACATGGTCCCAGCCAGCATGCTACACCGATGTGCAGCGCCGTCTCACTATGACAGCAGCACGGCGCCCAGCCACTACGACACTGACACCGCACTGTGCCGTGCTGCAACAACATGGCGCTGCCGCCTCGTCCTCTCCCCTGTTGGTTGTCTTGGTGCTGGCCATTAAACACATCGACTTGGGTACTCCACCTCCCCTTGAAACTGCTACCCCCCTCACTCTAGTCCCAGAACAAACACTTCCCACCATACCTCTCAAACCATTCCCAATCGCGCAGGGGCATACCCTGACACCTCTCTCATCCCCCAAACCAGCTCCTCCCGACCCTCATCTCGCCCTCTCAGACGACCTATTCATCAATTATGACCGTGTCGCCCCTACAGAGGGTGATGACACAGACCCCAATGACCCTGGAGTCCCCTTCTTCCCCAATGACCCTTCCTCCCCCATGTACTTCCCCCTCGCGATCACCACAGAGGAAGAAGATTGCCCCTTACATCTACTACTGCAAAAACTACACCAAGTGTGTAGGGACCATGGGCAAAAAGCAGCCTTGCTTTACCTGTCCCGTCTTCCTCTGTTCCGCCTATCCCAACTGCACACCCTCACACGTCACCAATGGACAGCTACTCATGTTCCATCCTCATGACCCCCGCCGTATTGTTATCGACGAAGTTCTGATGGAACTTCATGACCTCTGCCTTAGCACTGAAGTAGCCCATCTCCGCAATTGCCTTGTGGAGAAGGACGAGATTGCGCAAAGACAGACAAACCTCCTGCAGGTCGAGCAGGAGACTATTTGTGACAAGTACAACTTGGACACGAAGCTCGGGGGCATATGGAAGAGGCTTCAGTATGCCCACGCCATTCCGCTTATTGCAGAGAAGTACGTGGATCTGACGACAAAAGCCAAGCCGGTCAGACCATGTGTCACGGTCGCAGAAGTGGACGCTTACTAGGTGGCTATGACTCCCTTAGTAAGTTGTAATAGGTCATGGACTTCTCATATCAGTCAGCGGTACGATATCACATGCCGATGTGGCATGACTCATTACTAGTACAGCGATAGTAGGGTTCGAGCTATTAACGCTACTAGTAGTACAGATTCACGGGGAGCTTTAAAGCCATACCCCTCATGTATAAGTAGAGGAAGTCGAAGACCAGGATACGCCATTCTGGTCTTCTTCAATAGCCATCTTCTCCACGCCTCTCCTTCTCCTCTTAGTCGTCAGCCTTCTCCTTCGCTTGACTCTTATAGAGCAAGTCGCACATCGATTACGCCTAGTGGACTTAGCCCTAGTGCTTATAAGGGTCACGTGCATCAAGAAGCCGTGTATCCGAATCACCAACCCGACTTAGGTCCTCACGCTGAGTAGTCAACGCCCTTTCGTCGTCCAAGTTGGACTCACGCCTGTGGCGGCGTTACACCACGCTTCGAGAAGTATGCAATGCCCTTTGTACCACGCGAAGGAGGACCTTGCAAGATGCCACGTGTCCATGGGGAGAAGGACAAGCATCGTCGCAAGTGCTACGAGTGCAAGGAGCCGGGCCACCTCATTGCGGACTGTCCCAGGCTTGGATGGTCACTGTGAGGCCCATGCCAGTGGTGTGGCAGCACCTCTCACCACATGGATGTCTGCCTCATCCGCCGCCTCAACCCCATGTCCCTGCCTACAACGAGGCCACTGACCGCCCCCGTTTCTGCGGGAAGTGCCTCCGGTTTGATGCACGACACAAGGAGATCAAATGCCTGATGTGTGATCCATTTTGTTCACATTACTTGGCTGTCACTTGGTGTTAGATTCTGCAGCCTTTTGCTATGGTGGCCTTGCACTCAAACACCCGTCCACTGACCTACCCACTTGGCTACACAAAGGATTTAGATAAGGTTTCTTTTTTTTTCTTTTTCTTCCTGTCTCATCTTGAACTGATGCAGGACAACAGTGGTTATGCCACTGTCCCTTCCCCTCACACACATTTGGGCCACCCCAACTCACTGATTGTGACACCACTTTCAGCATGCCACTGCACCCTGTCACCCACACAATGACTTGCTGACCCCACTGTGCACAACTGTTACCACTGGCACCAGTCTGTCACCCCAATTGCCACTACAACCGCAATAACGAAGCAACAAAGATGACTGTGACCACAACCATAATGGCAGTGATGGTGATGACAATGACAACACAACGGAAGGCTGCAAGCACTGTGATGACAAGGGCTAGGTGGCAGGAGCAATAAAGCAACAAAGGCTGCAGCAACAACAATGAGAATGGGAACAATGACAGACTCTGTACTTGATTTGTTATTCTAGTCATATTATGTATTGTTGTAAAAATCAAGAGGCTCAAAAAGTGAGTGGGAATGACACCAGCAGCACAGTCCAGTGCGGCGCACACTTCAGCAGCCTGGGTAAGTATGGTAAGTGTAGCTACAATCAACCTGGCACTAACCCACCAACCCCCACTGCAGGTACAGGTACAGGCAGGGTTACCACAGCACAACCTGTACCTGTACCCAGGATACCCTACCCATCCCTAACACAGGGCAGACTAGCACCAGCCCCTCACACCCACATGGCCCCCCATTTGCACCCCCTATGATGACTATGAAGAGACAAAGAGCAATCCCACTGCAGCTGCCCCAACCATGTGGTCCAGTGACAGCAGCAGCAGTGACAAAGGGGATAGCAACGCTCCTGCAGCTGCCCCAAACCCCAATGACAACAGCAGCAAGGGTAGTAGAATATCTAGATGGTACTGTTGTTGTCACTAACACAATAAATTTTCATTTCCTTATTTCATGACAGGGAATCTACTCTCCCAGACTTGCTTTCATGGTGTCAACCTTTTTTTCCCCCAAAAGTGGTCCCCCCCAGACCTCTGGTGCAGGAATCCCATTCCACCCCCTCCTCCCCTTCTGTCACAATCATAGATTGTGCCATCAATTGTTTCTGTTTCATGTCTCTTCTGCTTCTGTTTCTGGAATCAGTCTCGGAAAAGTCTTGGATCTTACTTCTATGTTTCACTTCTGCCAGCTCATGCATTGTACCTATGTTTAGATTGACACTTACATGGCTTTGGAAAATACACAGAAAAATAGGATTTCTACACAGTACTTAAAGAGTCTGTAGTTTACCTTGTATTCCTCATCCTAGTCTTGTTGTATCCCAGTTGAATCCAAGCCTCTTACCACTCCCCTCTCCTCTGCAGTGCAGAGCTCCATTCTCTTCTGCTTGTCTCCATCCAGATCCAGTATCCAGCAAGCTGTTAGACAGCCATCCAGATAGTCACCTAGGGCTTTGAGCTAGGATTCTCGGAGACCGTCAGGTGCTGCTGACTAATCCACATCCCGATCCAGATTTATGAGCAAGTGGTAGTAAAGCAGTTACAAGTCCACCTCTAGATCGTAAAACCTTCACAACAAAGCACCTATGCTTCATTTCAGTGCTTCTTTGCATGTGCAGTCAATCACAAGTGGGTTCACACCCCATACTGAGTGGTTCACACCCAGTGAGAATCCTGGTGAAGGAAAAGGAATGATAACGAAAAAATGAAAAGGTTCAATTTTGTTCGAAAATTTAGACTATATCCATTTTAATTCACTCATGCAACGATGCTTATCAGATTGGATCGAACGAAAGTGGGATGAGAATGAATAAAAATGATCCCATTCATTATTGTACACTATAGGTTATTTTGATCCTATTTACTTCAATTTACACTACCCATCCCCCTATCCAATGGCCCATGGCAAGGTCCATGGCCAAGTACTCCATATCAGAAGTGCGCGCTTGTGCGCAGTGTGCCTAGTCATCGTTTTAGACCAACTGGGTAAACCATACGAAGGGTGTATGTACCTATGAAAAGTTCTTGGCAGCCTTTTCTCGAGCTGGCGCTGCTCATACACTGGCATTGCCGCATCTGTGGGGGTGCACAAGTAACATTAGTGTCAATATAATACTGGCAATGAGAGAGCACTGACTTGCCTTATGAGTAGTGTTGTCCAGTTTACCCCACACTCACAGGGCTGCAAACCCAGACACACCACCATGTTCTCTTAGAGTCAATGGAGGACAGATCACTGTGGCTGTGAAGGTGATATATACGGAAACAGTGATATGTGACTCACCTTAGTTTTCGATGTTCCCAGATGCCTTATGTTAGGCCAAGGGTGAGGTATTCCAAATGTATGCGCATATATAACATGAAAGAGTGTGCTGCTGCATGAGGATGGGGGAGCTGTGGCCGTCTTGGTGGCCATTGTGGTGAAAGCGAGCCATGGCAGTGTCTAGTGTTGAAAACAGTCAGAAGTCGAAACACTGTATGCGGGCCAAATGATCCAATGGATCAACTTAGAACAAATCTCATTAGATTGCAGGACCCAGATGGGATACCTGTAGCAGCACGAGCATCTTGACTTGTGAACCCAAAGCAGTTCAGTTTGATTCAGTGCAAGTGAATGTTTTCGAATTACTTTCCGATTTGAATAAAAATACTTCTATATTCTTCACTCCCTGACAGATTAATCCATTTTCAACCATTATTGTTCCTTTTCCTTCACCGGGATTCTCACTGGGGTTCACACCCCATACTGAGTGTGGTAATAAGCTAAGGTGGGTTCATTGAGGCTGTCAACCATATCCACAGAGTTGAGATATGGGAGGCCATGCTACAATCAGAACTCAGAATGATAAAAAACTGAGAGTTGAATCATGTCTAACTGGTGGATCGGTGGGGTCGGTCCCATCGATAAACAGAATGACCTCAAAGGGTACAACATTGCCCAAGCCCCATTCCCAATTTATTATAGGAAATAATAGGAAATTAGTAATTATCAATTATGTATTCAAAAAAAAATGGTACATACTTGTCTGAGATCGGGGAAGACCTCAATCATCAACTGCCACCTGAGATTGCCCATGATTTCAGCTAGAAGTTGTTGCACCACTCCTGGAAACCATAGGGGGGCCACAGCTTGGAGACCGGCAGTGGCAACAGCTTGCGCAATAATGCTGTGCTTGTAGATGGCCAAATGGTAGCGGTCATTGAGATTGCATCGATGCTCAGAGGGGCACTAGACTGAAGACATGATGATCACACAAATGCAGTGATGAATACAATACATACTGATGCTCATATCAACATCCTGGCAGTACCTTATAGCCCAGATGACATCATTGACCATAGGGTAAGGCCCCAACCATTTAGGTTTTAAACAGTTTTTAAACTATTTGCATGGTTTATTTTTACATATATTTACTGGCATGGTGGTATGAAGTAAATAAACTAAATAGTAAACAGTAAACAGTGACCCCAAGACCCTTTAGACTCAAGAAGAACTGTTATCCACATTTGGCCTCAGATCAGAATATTTAAGTGTGCTAATTAATATGTTCAACACTTTAAACACCATTGAATACTTTGAACTTGACCCTGAACACACTGGATGGAAATTACCATTTTTTATGGTCAAAAATGTGAATCTGATAATTATATACTATTAAGCCAGATTCATTAAAAAATAATATCAAAAAGGTATTTATATAATATAAAATTTTCACAATTTATAGAGTGGGAAATATATTATTATTTTAGGATTTCATCTAGATATAGCTTTAAAAAATGAGAGCCAAACCAGTGGCCAACACCATTTACAGTTGAAATAAAGAAGTATTATCTGCATTTTTTCTATGTACAACACTTGTAGAAGCATATCCACTTTCCAACCAAAGAGATTATATGAAGTAAGTATCATTTTACCATTTTTAAATCTGAATTTAGCCTAATAATATGTAACCATCACTGGATGGAAATTTCCCTTTTACCAAAATTTAGGCATCTATAACAAAAAGTATTTTTATTCATACATAAAATGTTGATAAGGTAATCAATTGACAATGCAATTTCAGGGCATATGTAGACAATATAGATTTTATTTTCTACAATATTGTCAGAATGTATCCTGTTAAAATATTTCACATGGCAATCCTTATAAAATACAACAGTGGTTCAGCACATTTTTGGAATCTCAGGAAATAAAATAGATAAAACTCTGAGAATATTTGTGAAGTTGTACCACATTGGATGCTTGGGGGTCCTCTGTCAACTCTAAGTAATCCAATCAGCTGTTCCTAAGCTATTTGACTGCAGCTGACTTGGTTATTTGTAAGCCAAGCTCATTATTAGGCACTCAGGAATGCCTAATTAGATCACTTAGAGTTGCCCTGGCATTTTAAATTGTCTACCTCCACAAACATCTTCAGACTTTTCCTATTTTATTTCCTACTTATAGGATCCCAAAAATGTTGGCTCAAGCTGCAACTAAGGCTATAACACAACATAGGGTTAGTTGTTGAATATGTTCATGAGAGTTAATTTTCAAGTTACTATTTACAGCCGTTTTCATAAAGATGCGGAAAACCATTTTTTCGTTTTCACCCATCAAGGCACACTGAAAGGTCCGTGGACCTTAGGTAATATTTCTAGTACCGACTAGTGCCTAGTGGCTGGTGGCAGAAACATAGGCTACTACGGAACAGTCAAGGTGGCTATGGCGGGCTGAAAGCAGTTGGCGGTGATACGCCAGTGCTCTCCCTGGCCAGTGAAATCGCACTTTTACACTCGCTCGCACTTTCTCGCACACTTTCCCACTGTACGCTTTCTAAGCACCGCGTTCCCGTGCGCTTTCGTGCTTTCCCGCGCTCTCTGTGCGCGCTCGGTTTCCCTCTCACTCTGGACTCATCCCTTCATGTTTTAGCTTTCCCCTGTTTATCTAATGCACCCCATCTTACCTTCCACAGTATATAGCTCCTGTAATTACTACTTTACACTTCAGATTAGAACAGAGCCTTATCCTCTCACCTCAGAGCTCAGTAAGCTCGCTCTTCGCAGTTCCCCAGTGTGCCGCACTCGCGCGCGGCCTTAGCAACTCGAACCCAACGCATTCCCGACCCCAGGCGGCCATCTATTCCAAGTTTCGTGCCGCGCCGAAGCGTGCGCGACCATTTCCGACCGCCTGCGACCGACCAACCTCGTTCCTGTTCCCGACCTTGCCGCACTCGCGCGCGGCTTTAACCCTTCAACACCAACGCGTTCGCGATCGCCACGGAACCCCTATACAATATCTCGCGCCCCTGCAGAGGCCTGCGCGACACGCTGCGTCGCTTCGCACCCCCAAATCCTGCGCACACTCTCAGACTGTTTCCTAGCGCTTAGGGACAGTTTAGGGACAGCGGATAAAGTTGACATGGACATGCTTGACAATGTGACGACGTCCCCGAGGCAAGGAATGGGGTCTGTTCTTGGGTCTGTTAGCAGGGTGGTGTTGCGCATGGTTCCGGATACAATCATAAACTAAGGTTTTACCCAACCCAAGGATCCTACATATATCCTTCACCCTGTATCCCTCCCTAAAGTAGAGGAAAGGGATACGAGCCTTGAGATCGTCAGTTTTTGCGAGCCATGAAGTATGATGGGGACAAATAGGCGGCAACCAGTGGCAACACGTGCCACATTAGCTAAGGTCCATGGACCTTTTGGTGTGCCTTGATGGGCAAAAACGAAAAAGTGGTTTTCCGCATCTTTATGAAAACGGCTGTAATAAAACCTAAACCAAGACTTTCCTCAGAACCTCATAGAGCAGAGGTAACTAATATATAATCACCTAAACCAAGACTTTCTACACAACATCAACAATGGCAGGAGAGTAATAAGGATATGGGAGACTTACCCTCAGAACCTTGTAGAGTGGAGGTAACTGAGGGGAAAACAAACTATTGAATACCAGACACGTATATACTATCAATCACGTGAGGCCAGTCCAAGGTGTCGTGACTTCTCGGGCCTCAACACTCCTCCTTGACATGTAGGTACTGGATGATCGTTCATAAATAGATATAAGATAATTGTGTCTGAATGAAGGAAGGTGTCTGAAAGGAAAATGAGAGTGGTCGTGAGAGACATGAGCATGTGCCAATGTGTGCCAACTCCTCCTTGAGTGTGCATCAATGTGTGCCAACTCCTCCTTGAGTGTGCATCAATGTGCGCCAACTCCTCCTTATCTTCATGTGGGCTTCTCTTCAACACTGAGCCCCAGGTACTGGTACAAGCGAAGGAAGTCAACTTGACCCAGAGGCTTTGTAAGGACATCAGCAGTGTTGTCCTTTGACTTGACGTGTTGCATGGATAGCTTGCCACCTAGGACCTGTTTGCAGATGTAGTGGTGCTTGACCTGAATGTGTTTGGTGCGCAAGTGCCAGACATGATCTTCTGCAAGCCCAGACACAGCATCATTATTGCAGTAGAGGGGCGAGGGTCCGGCAGGCAGTAGCTTCAGCCTGTCAAGTAATTGCCAGAGGAAGATGGCTTCGTGTGATGCTTCATGCAGTGCTATGTATTCCGCATAGCATGAGGAATCCATGACTAGGGTGTGACAGGGGTAACCCCCAGGTTTTTTTTGCCATACCCATACCCGTACCCGTGAACACCATACCTGTATGGGTAGGGGTATGAAAACATACACGGGTTTCCATGGGTATGGAAAAACCCCTAAGGGTATACAGGTTTTTGTACAAAATCAATGTAAAATCTATATTTGGGTGAAAGTTAGTTTGAAAAATGTTAATAATCATTACATTAACTATTTATTCCTTATCTGAATCCATTATGGCCTTGGATAACATCAAAATCCGAGTATAATTGATAAAAATCATGTAAACATCCAGAAAAATATGAGAAAATACCCAAAAAAATACCCAAAATGTTTATGTAATGCTTATGTAAGCATACCCGTAAACATGTGGCTATGGGTACAGGTTTCTCGCGGGTATAAAAACCTGTGCCCGTACCCGTACCCATACATACCCATAGTGTTTTAAGGTCCAGTCCTATGGACCAGAAAAAGACTGAGAACTGGACCAGACTGGACTGAAAAAGGACTGGACTGTCAGTTGCAGTTGCACCCATTTTGGATGGCACTCGGTTGTGGTCCATTTTCAGCATGCAGATTTTTCAACCATGTAAAAACCGGTTGAAACTGGTTGAGAGCAGGACCACAACTACATTAACTACTACAAATAATAGTTTAACTAGCTGGCTGGTGACCATAAAAAACCTGACAAAGCACATCTGGTTCTGGGCCTTTCTGTCATCATGCCCCCCAAAACCAAGCATACACCAGTCATACCCAAAAATGCTCGACCTAAAATGGCATCTGGGAGCCGAAAACGGCAGGCGCACAACAACTGCGAGAGTTCATCTGAAGACTCTGAGGTCACCAAAAGGTCACAAAAGTGACAGAGGCAGAAGGGGAAAAAATGCGCCAGTGTTCACGTTCCGGTGGAGTCTGTTGACGAAGGTAGTGACAAAGAGCCTGATGAACCCGAGGCCATTGAACTTGATGCATTGGATACTGGCAACACCGGAGTATGTCCATTACACACTTTCTGAGCTGCGTGTATCTGTTGATGGACTACAGAGCGATCTTGACGATTGGCACCAAGCGAAGCTTGGAGAAGAGTTGGTCACAAAGCATGAGACAACGAAGGACTTGGACTTGATGTTCTCGGACCAGGTAAAGGTGAACTTCTGGAAGAGCGACAAAGATACGTTGATGACAGGTTGCTGGTGCCTAACGTGCAGGTAAGTTTCGGTTTGGTATTACAACGTGAGTGGGGCTTACTCTTTGACAGAGGAGACCCAGTGTTTGTCGAAACAGTTGGGCTCTGTAGGTGTTTTCTGACAGGTGGGAATTTGACACTACGCCAACACTGTCGGAGGCATTACAAAATATACCAAATGAAGTGTGAGGAAGTTGGCGTACCCATGAATCATCATGCAATCCCTCCAAAGCTCATAAAAGCACAGGAGAAGCAAAAGAAGGAACGGATACAGATGACGCTAGATGATGACTTTGTCACTCGCAAAGAAGTCTTCACGCGAGAGGCAGCCTTGCATGCTGTTGCTCAGTTCGTTGCTTGCGATGACCAGGTTAGCACAATGTTCTATGTCAACGGGCAATACTTACCTGCACACCATGATCCTTCCCATCTTCAACTACAGACCTTTGCCATCACAAATAACAGGTTGTTTCGTAACTGCCTTGTGTCAATGAGACCCAAGACCAAGGTGTCTGACCTACCAAGCAGTCATGATGTCAGCGTTTATGTCCACAATGAGTGCGTGAAGTGGTTGAAGCAACTACAGAGAGAAATCACAGTCAGTACGAGAGCTTCAAGTTTGATGATAGCAAAGTGATACTCACCAAGTATCAGGCAGCTCCCAGTAAGGTCTCAACAACAGCGGATGGCTGGTCGGCAGACAACACAAAGGCGGCATTCCTGGGGATGACCGCACACTGGATTGAGGTGAAAGAAGAGCAATGGACGTTATGATCTGAAGTCATCGCTTTCCAGAGCATTTCAGGGGCCCATAGTGGCGACAACTTAGGTCGCTATTTCATGGGGCTGTGTGACCATGTAGGAATCTTTGGTCCGAATACATCAAAACTTCAGGCGATTACCTTGGATAACACGTCGGCCAACGGAACGATTTGTCAGACAGTCGAGCATCTCCACAAGTCCCAGAACCTGCCAGTTTGGAATGCACGTGAGAACCAATTGATGTGAGTCTTCCTTGTGCACATTCAAGACCGATATTCAGTTGTTTACCCAGGTGCCTTGGACATGTTGTCAACCTCGGAACTATCGATGTTATGGGACATATCACGAAAATAGTGGCCGTGGAAACAATGACAGCAATTTGGGAATACGATCCCAATCTGCCTGGTAACCGAGTCCTTGGAGGATCTCTTGACATTATCGCTGCCATTCGCATGCTCACTGTCAAGATTCAATGCTCTGGGCAATGCATTGAATATTTCAAGAAGCTTCAGGTTGAATCTGTTATTACCACTCCCTTTGTAATCCCACTTCATAGCAATGTCCGATGGGGGTCAGCATACAAAATGCTTGACCAAGCCTATTGTGTTTGACAGGCAGTCAGGCTGTTCATCGCAGTGGCTGATGAGTTGTTTGGGCCAATAACTGTTCTCCAACGTGATGGCCAGGTCCTCAAGAAAATTCCTTGGTTGGCATTTAAGATCACTGAGATGGACTGGGTCAGGGTCCTCAATGTGAAGTCAATTCTTGAGGATTCCAATCTGATTCAGGAATACTTTCCTTCTGAACAGAAACCCACCTTATGGCATTCACTCCCTGCAATTGAAGAGCTTCAAACGGCATGGGAGTTGAAACACAACAATCCCCAATATGCCATGTACAAGGACGCAATCAACAACAGCCTCACAAAACTCAACAAAGACTATTCTCGGTTCAATGAGAAACCAAGCTATGTACTGGCCTTGGTTCTCCATCCATACTACAAGCTTAGCTATATTGCACATGCATGGGGTGGTGAGGAGGAGGAGGTGGAGATTCTTGCTGGTAACCTCAATGCGAGGAACTGGCAGGCTGAGGCATGGAAGATCCTTGAAAATATGGTGCATTTCTAACCCTTTGCATAATGGTAGCGCAGCTGATCTGAAGTAGATGGCGAAGTACTGGGAAACTTGCACTGCACCATCGACAGCAACGCAAATGGTACTGGACCCCCCAACGTCAGCAAGACCTTCCCTGACAGGTTTTGATCAACACCGTTGAACACTGATTGCATGTGGTGAGGAGGGTTGGGTTGTGGAACTGGGGCGCTACCTTTCCGATCTGCCACGAGATGTGACACCCAACATGGACATTGTCAAGTACTGGCAGGACCATCACTGAATCTATCCAACCCTTGGACGGATGGCCCTCAACCTCCTCCCCTGTCAAGCCTCTTCTGTCCCCTGTGAACGTCTCTTCTCTGCCAGTAAACAGGTTGCGGCACATCGGTGGGCAAGACTTGGGGCACAAAAGTTCGAGGAGCTTCAATTGATGAAATTTGCTTGGCATCACAGTGTCGTCCATACAGCAGCATGGAACTCAAGTGAAATTGAACAGGTAGATGTTGAAGAGTACAAGGATCTCTTCGTTGCTGATGCTGAACAAGCCAGGCACGATCTCAGTGCTGACAAAGAAGTCTACTATTGAGTTAAAGGTTTTCCGAGTCGTAAATTAGTTAAAGTTGCTAGTAGACTCTAGTACCAGTAGAGAATTGTATTATGCGTTGGACTCGATGACATTAGACACTCCTGCATGCGAGCTCACATTAGGGGTTTTCAAAGTTGCCCTTATTCGTCTCATTACCTAGCCATTATGATACCATTTTTAAAATCATTAAGTCGGAAATGATATCAAAAAAGGGACAAATAATTTGATTTTTTAAGGATGGGTAGGGGCTCCTACTGCAATTATTTCTATTTCATTAAGGGGGGCTGCTAAAGAAACTGAGTTTCATTTTATTTTATGTAAGACAGCAAATATGATTACGTTTTATAAACTCCAAATCAGAACTAACAATCTGGTCTAGTGGAGATCAAAAAAAATTACCCCGCCAAAATGTTGGCAGGGGCTCTGAGGCACAAAAATAATTCATTATGGTTTCATTTTTAGATTTTTTTTAGGGGGGGGGTTTCAAAGTTGGACATTATTGGTCCATTTTTATTTTATTATTTTTCACATTAACATCGGATTTACACCAAAATCGGACTTAATGGTCATTTTAATGGGTCTATTCAGGGACCCAAATAAGGGAACTTTGAAAGACCCTATTGTCACTTGCCTGGCTATACTGTGCTGTGTGCAGAACTTGTATTGCCCTAGTATGTACTGAGGCCGGACTCAGATGTCCGAGTTGCATGCACCTGATTCTCTGGATTCACTTGCACTTTCCCCCACCTATTCCATCCCACAAATACACACTTTCAGGCTCTCTTTCATTGCTCGTTTCCCCACCCCTCACTATGTTGTATTGATTTAGCATCGTCTTTGTTCAGTGCACCTGTGCCGGCAGCCTCTTCTAGCAACACAACAAAACATCTGAGTTGTCATCTTCTCCCAGCCACTGTAACATCCTCTTCCCTTTCTTCTGTAGTACCACTGGTGCAGGTACATCGCACCTTGCCATTTTTATGATCCTAGAGGCGGACTCGTCGTTTCCGAGCGACTACCGCTTAGTCGTAAGGCTATGGGGGACAAGGGTTTGGCTTAGTCAGCGGATCCTGACAGTCACCAACAATTTGCAAGAGACAGAGATGAAAATGGGACTCTGACTAGCAGAGGAAAGGAAAGGTGGCAAAAGCTTGGATTCAACAGGGAAGCAACAAGACTTGAACGAAGGATACAAAGTAAGCTACAAGCCCTTTAAGTACTACACAACAATTTTCTTTTTCTATGTTTTTCCAGGGACGCGTAAGCAAGATTCTAAATATAGCACAACTGGTGAGCTGGCAGGAACTCCAGAACAGAAGCAAACAAGATGTGAAACACAGAAGCAGGACTCAAGACCTTTCCGAGAGAAGAACAGAAATAGATATGAAACAATCGATGGCACGATCCTGGATTGTGACAGCCATCACCCTTCTCCTCCACTTCATTCACCAACCATATAATCCATATTTAACATCCACGAATACCCCTCACAAGACCTCCTTGCTGCCCCTCTCTAAAAGATCGCCGACCTGAATGACACTTTACATCTCTATGACATCACCCTCTTCACCTCTCCCAATCCACACTTCTGTGGTGTTATTCCCACAGACCCAACTGGCCATCCCTCACCTTTACATCTCACATAGCGCTCTCCACCTAGTGTCAGGGAAATTTGGTTTGGTTCAGTTTGAGGCCATTTTTGCCAAACTGAAACCAAACTGATTAGATTTTGGCCAAACTGAACCCAAACTGAACCAAACTGATTCAAACTGCTCCAAACCATCTCAAACTGTTTCAAACCAATTACAGCAAAGTCCAAAACAGGGGGCCCCTTGCGTGAACATGGACGACAGCTGACCTCCAAATTTGACGTGCGGGGTTCATAGTTAAGTATTGTTTGAAATTCTCGGGAAATTTGGTATCTCGCAAATATATAGCTATAAAATAGTTATCCATGGTATCAAATAGTTATCCATGGTATCAAATAGTTATCCTGGGACGGCACGCAGCAAAGGGCCTGCAGAGTTAAGGTTATCCCATACTCACTGCCTGTTGCGGAACATTGTCTACTTTTTTTATCCTCCACTTCCACCTCACCTCTCCTCCCTGATCATGGTCGGCCGTCACATCTCAGACGACCTCAAGCAAATGGCTATGTCTTTGTCCATCCAAGGTATTCGTGACGTGGATATCCACGAACTTACGGGAATCAGCGTGCGATCCATCAAGCGACTGCGAAGCACACATCGCGAAACTGGCGATTTTTCGCGCAAGCCACTTGTCACAGGCCGGCCACGCGTCCTCACTGCGATGGATAGAAAGGTGTGTCTCTATCTCTCAACTCAGTCGTCGTCTCATAGGATGTAGTTCCTTTGTGACTGTGTGAATCGCCAACCTGACCTAGCCCTCACGGAGTTGCAGACGGAACTTCGTGAGGTCTGCAATATTGAGGTGTCGGTGCAAACGGTCGCGCGCTCCCTCCAAAGGGAGGGTTACTCTATGAAAATGGTGGGTCGTCTCCGCCTGATCACCGCAGCGTCCTCACCATCAATTTTGTAGGTCACGCGAGCTGCTCTGGAGCGAAATGAACAAGATCGAGAAGCCTTCAAAACCCTCATCGATGGACACTTCTGCCCAGAACAACTCGTGTTCGCCGACGAAAGCCATTTCAACCGGTTGACGTTGAGGAGGCCATACGCGTGGTCATTACGTGGCGAACGTGCTTGTCGGTATGAATTTCAATTCCGAGGGGCGAAGTACTCCCTACTCCCAGCCATCTCCCTCGACGGGATCATCCACCTGGAGGTCGTCGAGAATGCTATCACTGGCGCGGACTTCCGGCGATTCGTTCAAGGCTTACTCCCGCTTATGAACGAATGGCCGCTCCCAAACTCCGTACTCGTCGTTGACAACGCGTCAATTCACAAGGTCGCCGGCATTCATGAGATGGTCGAGGAACGCGGCGCGCGCCTGCTGTTCCTCCCTGCTTATTCACCCGACTTCAACCCCATCGAACTCGCCTTCTCGACCATCAAGGCGTGGCTGCACGCGAATCGCGATCAGGTGAACCAGGATATGGAGTCCGAGAATGGCACGGTGTATGAGGCATTATGGGAGGCAGTTCACTCGGTCACTGCGGAAGATGCGAATGGTTGGTATGCCCACTGTGGGTACAATGTACGCGCGTGATGTTTGTTCTCCGTTATGTTCACGTATATATATTGGGTAGTCCTCATGTGGGTGTAGACGAACAGAGGGCTTTCAAGCAAATTATGTATATTATTTTGAGGTGGGTATCATCTTGCGCGTTCTCGTGCGCTCTCCAAGGCGTGCTCTCCTGTCCTCCGAGCGAGCCAGCGGGACGGGAGGTTTGTCAGCCGACAAATCTGACAAATCTCACACCGAGGTCACGCTTGCTATGTCACTCTCTACCGAGTTGTCCTCCAGGTCCTCCAGCTCATCCTCATCGATCTCGTCTTCATCAATCCCATCCTCATCAGAAATATCAACAATCTCCTCTGGAATGGTAAGCCATACCACTCCTGTTTCCTCCTCCTTTATAGCCTGACCCTTGACCCCATCGTCGTGCCGCACGCTGTCCTGAACTTCTGTGGATGGCGGTACATGGGACGCCGTATCCATCAAGCCGAGGGGTTTGAAGAACTTCTCTTGTATGAACCGATGGACGCGGCGGGCATTCTCTGTACCGAGGCCGAAGCCCGAGAGGAGAGACTCATCCAGCGCGAAGAGCTGGATCGCGTCCTTGTACCCGAAGTTGTACAGGTCGGTGTGGCTATCGAGGTAAGTCAAGTTTGGCACCAGCTCTTCAGCGTCCATGAGGCTGAGTACTTCATATACCAGCGGGACTCGCCCTTGCGTATGGCAATCCGACAACAATTGCCGGGAATCATAGGCCGGTGGGGAAGGTGACCCGTTCTCCATGGGTGTGGGCGCTGGTGCCTCAGTATGTACAGTGACGCCGCTGGCTTGAGTAGCACGCGAGGGATCCGACCCCGGCCCCAATTGAACTTGGGCTCCTGACACAACGTAGGTGCTCTGCGACGCCCCCACACCTTGTGTAGGTGTGATGTTGACGGCAATGTGGACCTCTGGTGCCGCTTTGCCCCCTCTTGGTCTCTTCGCAGGCGGGCGATCGCATGGCTTTATATTCGGTCTCAAGTGCTTGAAGGCTCTGCCGATCGACTGAATATTGGTAAGTCTTTATTCGTCGCACGTATGGTTTTTTTTGCTTACGATGAATTTGGCCCAGATCGTCATCTCCCTGTGTTCAATCGGAATGTGCCCCCCCTCTACGCCCACTCTCACTGGCTCAATATAGCAATACTTACGCAACCCGGCGGCCTTGGAGTGTTCATCGCATAGCAGATGTCTCTGCAAACTGAGCAAATGGTCGTCTTGGCACTTGGCTTCCGGCGTAGCCTCCGGGGGTATGTCGTCGTCGCGGCTTCGTTTCTCCTTCCCTTTCCCCTTTTTCTGTGCCTTGGGTCGATTTAATGTGCTCTGCAACCCCCAAAAAGTAAGTACTTCTTTCGTTTGTCAAGAGTGCCCGCGACTTACCACATCCCTAATTTCCATCGACACTGCGCGCGTCCGTGCCACGAGTACCTTTTCTCGCACAATGGCAACGGCCCCTTTCCAATCCGATGGGCAGGTGAGAGGCACCCAAGTCCGATTCCCACCACTGATCCGATACCCTAGACGCACATCTTCGTCCACGCGAGAGTTGAACCGTTTGAACGCCTCGGCTTCGAACTCTAGCCACGTCATGTCGGTCTGGGCAGCAAAGGTCTGCCTGACCTGGTCCCTATCAACCTCAACCCGAAACTGCCAAACTTCAGGACGTCAGTGGTAAGCGTTTCACCGACTAAAAACGACTTACCTCCTTCGCTGACTTCCCTATTGAGATATTTTTTCTTTTGCTGAACCGCCGTCGACTTGCCCTTGTCCTTGCGCATAGTCGTCACCGTACGCGGCGCATCGCTCTCGACAACCTCAATGCCTGGCACAATGGCAGCGCGGTCCCGAGCCTCAGCCCACTCGTCTGGCCGTGTGGCTACTGGATGTGGGACGGGGTTCGGCAACTGGCCAGTAGGGTAGTGTCCGTAACCCCATGGCTGAAGGTGCGTATTTCCGACCCCAGGATAGGACGCGAAGTGGGGAGGGAGTGGATGATAACCCAGCGGCGCACCATAGGGTTGCAGTGGCATGCCGTAGGGTTGCGCGCCGTAGGGTTGCGCACCGTAGGGTTGCGCGCCGTAGGGTTGCGCGCCATAGGGTTGCGCGCCGTAGGGTTGCCCGTAGAGAGGTGGTGCGTTTAGTGCATAGCGTGGGTAACCCATGGGTGACAAGACCTCTACCCGCACCCACACCCACCAAAAACCCGTACCCGGGCTCATGGGTATGGGTTCCCGCAGCCGCGGGTATGGGTACCGGCGGGTCGCGCGGGTACGGAAAACCCGCGCGGGTTGGCCCTGCGGGTCAGCACGTGACCTATGTCGTTTGAGCGACTCACAACAACCCTGCACGAAGGCAGCAGTGTTCATTCATACTAATTATACTACTTGAATACATTGCTACTACATTGCTATTAGTACTGCCCCCGCCGTCATCGCGTCACATCTGTCGCATCGTCGCCGTCGTTGCCGCCATTGCCGCAGCGTTGTCGCCGTTGTCGTAGCCGTTTTTGCCGTTGTCGTCGCCATTGTCACCGTCCTCGCCGTTGTTGTCGCCGTCCTCCTCGCCATTGTTGTCGTCGTCGTCGTTGCTGTTGTCGTCGCCACCGTGTCGTCGTGAGTCGGCAGAGTCGCTCAGATTTGCGGCGCTGCCTCGCCGTCACTCCTGCTGCGGCTGGGTGCTGCCGCCGTCGCGTTTGGGACTTGCGTTGGTGTGGCACCGGTGGTTGGTAGCGTGTTCGGGACTGGCGAGGTTGGCCGGCCGCGTGTCTTGGTCGTGGTTGGCAGCATATGCATGCGGGGTTTGCCGTTGATGCTTGATCCTTCCCAGGCCGGGTGATGCCGGTTTGTCCTGTTCGCCTGGCTTAGTCACCCTATTACAGCACTTCCCTGACGCGCAGCCCCGAAACTACACGCGCTACCAACCGCCACCACCAGGGCCCTGCCACCGACAACAGCAAGACAACGACAACGACGACAACGACGAAGACAACAGCAATGGCGACAACAACGACAACGACAACGACAACGCACGACATGCAACATTGGCACAACGACTTGGACGGCCGCCACTGGCAACCGCCACCGCCACCGCCGACGCCGACGCCCTGCCATCGACACCGACAACAACAAGACGATATCAACAGCGACTCGGACAACGCGCAAGACAACGCGACACGGCGACTCGGACGCGACGGCGGGCTCTGTGACGGGCACCTTGACGGGCGCTGGCATTCTCACGAAGACTGGTAGTAGTAACTAGCTATAGTAGTAGCTAGTATATGCACATGTCTATGTCTATGTAGTAAATAAATATAAATGTCATAGCGTACTCGAAAAAACCCGCGAAACCCACACAGTGGGTACGGGTCTGGCGCGGGTACCGTGTGACTGACCCGTACCCGTACCCGGTATGACGGGTAGCGCTTACCCGCACGGGTTTGTAAACCCATGCTATGCACTAGGTGCGTTCATATCCAAACCGGCAGGATGATACTGACCATTGCCACCCGGAGCAGGATACGCTCCAGCGTGCAGGGGCTGGAATGGTGGCGGTGGTGGGACAAAAGGGTGCTGCTGCACCGCTGGTGGTGGTGCTGGCGGCAGCGCTGGGCCCAGAGCAGGAGCAGGACCGGGGCCAGGTGCACTTGCACGTAGTCGACGAGCTCGAGGAGGCATCAACGCTACAAAGGGTATGACACGATGACACCAAATGGTGTCAAGATGATATTTATAGTACTCCAGGTGTAGTGGTCCGTCTACGTTCCAATTCTCTACCGTTGTCCTCTGGCGGCTGACTGGTGCCCACAGCCGGTGGTTGCCTGTATTGTGGTCAACAAAAAACGCGGGATGTGTCAACGTTTTCAATCCCATTGGCAATGCCAGCAACTGGCCGTGTGCGCAGGCCAATGCGCATGTGCCAGCAAGCCCACAAAACGTTTGGCAACAGCGCCCACTCTCGCCAATTCTGACGCTGGTACTCTGTAGTACCTACTTTCAATGTATCACATTACTCTTCCTCCCTATACCGTCGAACGACGCATGATATTTTTTTTGAACACAACTAGAGCGAGAGTCAGCGTGGCGATTGCACCCTTGTCGACTTGAAATCAAAATTCGTCCACAGACTAGTAAATTTTATTTTTAATTACGACAAAATTTTCATTTTATTTTATTTTAATTACTGCAAATAATTTCCCGTGAGAAAAAACTTCGGCATAGTTATCAGAACACCCTTTCGGACTCAGCCTATTCGCTAATTTCGACAAAAGGGGCCCCCTGTTTTGGACTTTGCTGTAAGCAAGCGCCCATTAAGCGCCCAAATAATGTGTCAAATTGCTTACAAATCAGTTTGGTTTCAGTTTGGTTCAGTTTAAATTAAACTCAAACCATTTAAGACTTGGTTTGAACCAGTTTTGGACTGATTTTGAACTAATTTTGAACCAAACTGAGTTTAAACCCCAAACCAAACCATTTAATTGTGATTATTAAACACTTATTGGGCGCTTATTATGTAATCAGTTTGAAATGGTTTGAACTCAGTTTGGGACCCCCAAACTGGAAACCAAACCATTTAGCTTTTTTCAGAAAATCCCAAACCCCAAACCCAAACTGGAAGTTTGGGTTTGGTTCAAACTGAGTTTGAATCAGTTTGGAACCAAATTTCCCCAACACTATTTCATGCCTGCAATGTACAAAGGCTACCTCCTTCTCCATATCCTTGAGTCTTACCCAACTGTGAATAGGGCCTCATATGGTCTACTTTGCTCACATGGCCAAGCCCTCAGATGAGGCGACAAGTCACAAGATAACCTCAACACTGGCATACACTGCCTCGTAGGTCCCATTAGACTTTCTCGCAAGGGGGGTCAAATTATTTAAAAATTGCATGGGGTAGGTAAATTTTTTTAAGGGATTTTGGTTGACCCCCTTTGTGCACCCTCTGAACTAACAAGACAGCCCAAAACCTAAAGTTTTTCAGGGATTTTGGTTGACCCCCCCCCAACCTTGCCCCCAACCCCCCTGCCGTGGGTCATAAAGTGGAAAATATTAAATTTTTTTAAGGGATTTTGGTTGACCCCCCTCCCCAGCCCTGGGTCAGGGAGCGACATTTTTGGCCCCCCTTGCTTTCTCGTCACCCCTTTCTGTGGTAGTTGATCTTGTCTCATTGTCTGCACTACAGTTCTTGGGAAGCCATGTCATGCCCTTAGCTACACATTTCCCTGTGATATATGCCCCCGGGGCATCACCTGTCCTGTATGTCTCCACTTTTGCATACTTTCAGATTCCACTAAGCATTTTTTTAGGAGTCCATGACATTTTTTTGCTGACTCTGAGTCCATCACAAGGTGACACGACTACAGCGGGGCAATGTTGGCCCATCACTTGGAATAGGGGTCGTAGTCATAGCAGAGAGGGCCTGGGGGAATGGGGGCGGCAGCCAGTGCTTCATGGCCTGCGCTGCCAGAAGTTGTTCGGCAGCCGTGCCATGGCGCTCACCCTTTCCATCCTTCTTGAATGCATATTGAATGGTGATGGGCTTATTCAGGAGGAACTGTCCATTCATAGGTTCGATGGCTGCATCAGTGGATTCGAAGTCTGTGTAAGACACAAATCCGTAACCCTTGGATTGGCCAGTCTGTGGGTCACACGCAATCTTCACAGTAGTCACCATCATGCCAAATGCGCTGAACATATCATAGAGCAGACATTTGTCTATGTTTTTGTCTAGGGAGCCGATGAACAGGTTTGCACCAATGTCAAGTTGTTTCTTATCTGAGGATGCCTTGTTGACTCGAATGGGCTTGCCCCATAACTTTATTTGATTCATGATCTTACAGGCACATTCGGTGTCCTCTTCTGTCAAGAACTCACAGAAACCAAAGCCTTGATGTGCCATGGAAATATGGTCTTTTGGTAAGTGTACATTGACGACTGGGCTGGCCTGGAGCATTAGTTCCCATATGAGAGCATCAGTACAACGCTCATCGAGGTTGTCAAGATACTCGGAGCCATCAATAAAGTGAGATCTATGGCTTGACTGATGTTGACATATATAGAGTGGACATCTGGTCGACCACTGGGCGTGGTGACGGCGCTGGTGATGGGCAGTCACATCGCCGAGGACTCAGACATGACTAACATGGCAGCAGCAAAACAACAATCACAACGACATGGCAGTCTCAATGGCAACACCGGTGGCGATGGTGGCAGTGGTCATACGATGGTGGCATTTGCAACGATAGTGACTGCGACGATGCAGCAAGGGCCCTTGCCACTACCACAATGTGGTGACAGTCGCGACACTGATGGGCAGCGATGGTGATGGTGGTCATATGGCGGTGGTGGTGATGGCAATGATAGCAGTTAGGTGAGGACTGTGACTCGGATTGTAGAACAGTAGAAGTGCTCTGTAGACTACAAATTACCATATGTATCAATAAAGCATAGTTTTTTTTTTGCCTGACATTGCGTAAAAACCGGTTGCAACCATAGTTCAACCAGTCGCTAGTAAATTATCAGTTGCAACCAACAACTTTTCTGAGATTTACAATACAACTGACATGGACCGGTTGGTAGCGGTCTCGGTCCGGTCTTACATGATTTGCTTTTGGCATGGACCGGTCCTGGTCCTGGTTGCCCAGTTTGTGGCCAAAAGACCAGACTGGACTTTAAAACACTAAGGCTGGGTGATGCCAGGTTGTTCTGTTCACCTTGCTTAGTCACCCTATCACAGCACTTCCCTGACATGCAGCCCTGAGCTACACATGCTACCAACTGCCACCACCAGGGCCCTGCCACCAACAACAGCAAGACAATGTCAATGATGACAACGATGAAGACAATGGCAATGGCAACAATGACAACAATGCAACCAACATGCAACACTGGCACAACAACTTAGACAGCCACCAATCACCACCACCACCACCACCAATGCCCTGCCATCGACAACAGCAGATGACAACGACGAAGACAATGACAATAGCGACGCCAACAACAACAAGGCAGTGTTGACAGTGACTCGGATGACACAATATGACGACAACACTACACAATGACTCAGATGCGATGGCGGGCTCTGCAACAGGCACTGGCATCCTCAGGTTCAAGAAGACTGGTAGTAGCAACTAGCTAGTAGTAGTAGCTAGTATATGCCCATGTATATGTCTATGTCTGGTAAATGAGTGTTGTAGCATACTCAAAAAAACCTGCAAAACCCATGCAGTGGGTACAGGTCTGGTGCAGGTACCATGTGACTGACCTGTACCCGTACCCAGCATACTGGGTAATGCTTACCCACACAGGTTTGTAAACCATGTTATGCACTACTACTACTACTAGTAACACTGAGGCTGACTTGTTCCATTCCAAGCTGGAGTCAGCCTGGCAAATATCTGCACTTGGAGAGGCTAGACTAGTTGTCAGTATTGTCCTGATGTGCAACAGAGCTACCTGCACAATCCTCCTCAGTCAAACTGCCCTCATTGACAAAGTCATTTCTGCATACCACCAGACTGACGCCAGGCCTGCACTCACCCCCATGGCTCACAGTGCACAATTAATCCCACCTGATCCTCAGACACCACTAGATGAGGGGGAGCAAGAATGCCTAGACTCACTTCCATACCACTCCCTGGTGGGATCACTCATGTATGTCGCCAGTGGCTTGTGACCTGACATCACCTTTGCTGTCAGCAAGCTTTCTTGCTTTGTCAACTGTTATTGCGAAACCCACTGGCAAGCTGCAGTGCATGTAGTGTGCTATTTGAAGGGAATGAGAAACTGGGCACTGTGACTTGGTGGCGTTGATGGCCTACCCAACCTACTGGGATACAGGCTCATACAGTGACTCAGACTACGCCAACGACCCTGGCCTGCAAGGTCAGTTTTTTGCAGGCCAGGGATCAGTCAGAGGGTATTGCTTCTCACTCGGCAGTGGCATGATCTCCTGGTCATCAAAGAAACAGAAAACTATTGCCACTTCCACATGCATGGCTCAATACATAGCAGTGTCTGAAGTGAGCAGAGAACTGATCTGGCTCCGCAGCCTCCTGACTGAGTTGGGCTACAAACCCAAAACCCCAACAAAGCTCCTCTGCAACAACATGGCAGCTGTAATCCTCAGCAGCGATCAAGCATTCCATGATCAAGTGAAACATCTTGACGTCTGATACTACTGGATCAGGGAATGCATCGAGAACGGAGAGCTGGCCATAACACAGACCGCCACAGCTGACAACATTGCAGATGTCCTCACCAAGGCGCTCCCCAAGCTGGCCTTTGCAAACTTGTGAAGCTTTATGGGATTGGTCAAAACTACCAATGCTTGAACTGCAGTGTTTCCTCCCCAAAGTTCATGCTGAGGGGGAGTGTCGTACCACAGGGAGAGCGTCATACAATGTTTCGTTTTCGGAAAGACTCTTGACTGTTTTGGACAATGGAAACCATAAAGATAACCTATATAATTACATCATACCTACTGTTCATTTCCTCAGTTCACCTGTTCCCGCGTTCTGAGGATCTTTATCAGGATCTAAAAATTACCACATCCAATCACGCGCACCCACTGGCTGCCAAGATAAGGAATGGAACTCAATGCAGAGGCAGAACGGGGGCTCATGGAGTCCATCTTGCAGGAGCTTGGTGGCCCCGACAGCTTTATCCCCCCTGAACTGTTGTCACCCCCCGCATCGTGCAACCCATCTCCGTGCCGGTTGCGGAAGGACTCTATTTTGCTGCACTCACAGGTTGTCTGCCCACTGTGTACGCCGCCCTTCCAAGTTGGCTTGCCATCCGACATCTCCTCTCCTTCAACCCAGCCACCAACACTTCTGCGAGTCATTGGATGAGCGACGTCATCACTTTCTGTCCTGGGTGGTGGTACTGGTCATTAGCGCATAGGTGGCCGCGGGTGGTATGTTGACACTGGCTGGGTAGTGAGATTAGGCGGTTCATCGCTGCGTAGAGATTTGGAGAGGGATCGTCATGGAAGTGTGCTTGAACTGCCAGCAGACACAATGTCATTAGCGGAGTTGGATGGCACACAAGGAAAATGGAGGTAAGTACCACCACTGAATCCGCCGTCCACAGGTTTTACACAGCCAAGGGTGTCGGGTGGGAGGATGGGTTGTATGGCACCGTCTCTTTCACTTACCAGGGGAGACAGGGTGGGAGTCGGGCTGTGGATTGGACTGAGCTGTCCCAGCTCACCCCCCCCCCCCCTAACATATCACATGACCACAAATCCAAAAACTCGGAACCAAAACTAAAGTTTGGCTCGAAAATTATGTAACTTATTACAAACATAAATACGACATAATCATAGACTTTTTGTTTTTGTTTTGTTTGTGTGGTGTAAATATAGTACAAACATAAGCAAATAAGGTAAGCAACCGCATCATATACAGCGTTCAACCCCCCCATCCCCTTTCGGTGTGTGGCCTCTCCCCTCATCCTTTGGCCCCCCTTTCCCGACCTTGTACGACACACAAGTGCGGGACCACGTGGGACAAGCCCCCCTTTGCACCCCCGCCCTGGTTGACTCGCGAAGGGGGGGCACGCAGGTGGCACACGTAGTGCATACCAAGGGTTTCTGAACCCGCACGGGTACAGCCCAAGGGTATGGGCGGGTGCAGGTACGGGTACATCAAATCTGACCCTTGAATAACCCGTACCCTTCAGGTGGGTTCAGTGGGTTTCACGGGTAGTACGCGTAACTCTGGCTCACTCAAAACATCTTACTACTAGTAGCTAGCAAAGTGATTGAAACTACTCCTAGTAGACCTCCCAGCCACCGCTTGACAAGCGACAGGGCCCTCAATATACATGCGCACAGAAAAAATAGCTACTACAGTCAACATCCCGCATCCAAGTATTTTCCAACCCAGAATGCCCCCTTCCAGTACCAACAAACCCTTGCCCGAATTACGGGCTGTGAGTTCAGTCGCGTTATTGAGAATGCCGATCTGTTGCTGCCAAAGAACAAAAAATCAAAAAACACAGTCAAGACAAAGCCAGCGTGTACAGATGAGTTGATGCACACGCACCCAAGCCCATCAACTCAAAAATCCTCTGACACCAAAGAGGCCGACAATGATGGTGCCAGTGTCACTGCAAGCCTGCATCCAACTGAGACAGCGCGGATCAACGAGCCAGCTGATGGGAATGATGACAGTGGAGACGAGGCGGCCAGTATCGCCATGGAGGTTGATGGATTCGAGGAGAGCGCAGAGGCGGAACTCAGTAAGCCCATCACTGTGTTGTATCACTATCAGCCTAAAACGTTCATAGAACGACTTGTGAAAGACTGGAACTCAACCGTTTATGCCTTCTTCAAGCCCATGCCCACCATCGAGTACATAAACAACCGCCGTGTCCATGTCTTTGAGTGTAATTCCAAGCGCTGCAAAGGAAACGGAAAATACGCACGATACGTCCGGCACTACTTGGATACAGGGGACGCAAAGTCTACCAGCAACTTGCAGTGTCATGCGAACATATGTTGGGGCAAGGAAACTGTCCACGCTGCAAGTCAAACGAAAGACGTTCATGCGGCTCGTGACGCAATGGCCACAGCGAAGCTCAGGGATGGTTCAATAACTGCAGTGTTTGAGCGGATTGGAAACTTGACGGACCGTATAACGTACTCAAATCGCCAACTCACAAAGGCAGAAACCCGGTATGTCGCTCTCAAGGAATTATATGTGGTGCTTACACTGTTGTAGAGCAGAAATTGTTCGCTGGGTTGCCAAGAGTATGCGTCCATTCAAAATCGTCAAGGACCGTGGCTTTCAGAAGTTGATGAAGAGTGGTAGACCGGACTATCACATTCCATTGCCTAAAACAGTATCCCGCGACACTAAAAATGTCTTCGTGCACTGCCGCCAGAGGATTTCGAAGATGCTTCAAGTACGTGGTTTAATGATACGAAGTCGTAAATCTAAATACCAAACTCACCAGGAACGTGACGGAACTTTGAGCTTCGCCACAGATGCATGGACATCCCTGAACCATAAACTGTATGTGGCGGTTACCATTCACTTTGAAAAGGATGGTGTGCCGGTGTCGATGCTCCTTGACCTGGTCGAAGTTGCCAAATCGCACTCTGGGTTGAATCTCGCTGTCATGGTTTCACCCTCGCCGGCACGTGATTCGCCACGTGACTACACACTGACCGCCGACATTCTAGTGTTGGGGAAGTTCGGTTTGGTTCGGTTTGGGCCATTTTGGGCCAAACCAGAAACCGAACCATTTAATTTTCACCAAACTGAACCCAAACTGGACCCAAACCAGTTCAAACCGTTCCAAACCATTCCAAACCGTTTCAAACCGATTAAAAATAAGTGTTTGAAATTGGTCCTTAATCGGTTCAGTTCGGTTCAGTTCAGTTCAAACTCGGTTCAAACCACTTAAGGAACCACTTAAGATGTTGGTTTGAGGAAAAAACGATTGATTTTGTTCAAATTCATTGGTTAAGACTTTGTTTCAAATTGTTTGAGACCAAAAACCATTGATTTTGGTTTAAATTTGGTTTAAACTCAGTTTGGTTCGGTTCAAACCGAGTTTGAACCAAACCAAACCATTTATTGAGCACTTATAAACTATTTTTTAATATTTTTTAATATGTTTTCTTAATCGGTTTGGTTCGGTTTGAACTGGGTTTGGGACCCCCAAACCGGAAACCAAACCATTTGGTTTGAGCCAGGATTCACCAAACCCAAACCATTTAAAACGGTTTGGGTTCGGTTCAAACCCGGTTTGGGTCGGTCTGAGACCAAACTTCCCCAACACTACGACATTCCCTTTGTGGAGTCCGCCAACATGCCTGAAGACCCTTGGTGGGACTGGCAAGCCGAAGAAGACCCACGCGTGCAAGAGAGAGTATGGGCAGCAATAGAGGCCCTAGAGAATACCGCAAGAACAGGACGTCCGGTGAGCGATCGATCTCCCTCCCTGTCTCAGAACTGCTGCCAGGAGCCTTGGGAATAGGTCCTGATGTACGGCCGTCACGTGACCCTGGCATGTGACCTGCCTTGACTCGCCCAGAAGAGTCCGGATGAGCTTGTGCCTGGACTGGTCTAGCCTGTGATGCAATACGGTACGAATCAAGACTCGGATGACTGATGTACATAAGCGGATGACTGATGACCGCTGACTACTGTATGGATTGATGACTGATGCCATTCGAGGGCCTTATGCCATTGGCCACTCGTATTAGGGTTTCGGAGTTGGGGCTGAGCTTCAAAGCTCCCCCATTGTGTATAAGTAGAGAGCTACTTGCGCCTTACAGCGGTAGCTTTGATATCTTTGTGCAATACCTTCCCCTTTGGAGCTGGGCTAGTAGTACTAGCTATCCAACCTGCGAATACGAACCACATCGATCACCTCTTCGCTCGCTGGTGTGACCTCGGAGACCCGTCCCTCCACCTTCTTCCCCTTCAGTGCGCTTTCAGAGCCTGTCCAGCCACTGTTCACTTGTCCTCTTATCTGCCATCATCGACGACTATCGAACGCCCCTATGACTTGCAACACGGTTGCAGCAGCAAATAGGCTCACGAACCCAAGTCAGGTACAACGTCCAGAAGGAACGTTACACTCACTGCCACCTTCGCGACAATTCTCGATGAATTTGGTATCACAGACAAGGTGAGTTTTTCATATCTATCAACTAAGAGACATAACTCACCAGACTCCAACCCAGGTCCTTAGCATCACTTGCGACAATGCGAGTAATAATGACACAATGATCGATGAGCTTGGGGCCCTTGTCGAAAATTTCTCAGGGGCGGCAAATCGAACGCGGTGCTTTGCGCATATCATCAATCTCATCGCACAGACAGTTATCCAACAATTTGATGTACCTAAGGCAACAGAGGGAGAGTCCCTTGATGAAGCTGTGGAAGAGTTGCGAGAATTGGCCACAGACATTGAGGTTGAGGAACTACTGACACAAGCCAACAGCCCCCATGAAGTTGGTGATGACAGAGAGGACGATAATGTTGAAGGATGGGTAGACGAACGGCATGAGTTGTCGGTGTCAGATCTGCAAGAGCTTGAGGGTGACGTGCTGCCCATACGAAAAACATTGGTGAAGGTATGTCTTCAGTATCAATGTTTCGAGTCCCTTATGCTTGTGTATGTTTCCGATGGAATTCGTGGCCACTGTTCATGTGTTTGCGCATTCACAACTCATCTCCGGAGTAGACCTCACACAGTATCAGACTCGGACTTGGGTTCTGGAACTGTATTCTGGAACTGTAACGTTAATGCCACCATATTGTAGCTCCGTAAAGTGGCGTATGCAATCAAGAACTTGCCCACGCTTGTCCTCCCTAAGTGGTTTTCAACGCTGGAGGAACTCAAACTTGGACGCCGTATGATGCCCGGGATGTATCAACACAATGGAATTCGACATATGACATGCTCCTATTCACTCTAAAATATCGGGATGCCCTGGATGTCATCACTGGCAATCGTGACATGAAACTCTGACGGTTTGAGATGGACAACGAGGAATGGGTCATCGCTCAGCAGCTGTGTGAAGTCCTAAAGGCTAGTTATCGCTTCATTTACTGCCTTCTCGTATTTCATTTACTTACCCCTTCCTTGGCTGTAGGTTTTTAAGGACGCTACCCTTTTCTTCTCTCACAATGGCACACCAAATATTGCGACAGTAATCCCTGCCATGGATCGCATTGACGAAGTTTTAGCTACCAGCACCTTTGACTCCCAGTACTCCATCTCCATACAAGCCGCCCTGGCTATGGGCAAGAAGACACTCAATCGATACTACAGCGAGACCGATCATTCTGAGATTTACCGGATCGCTATGAGTAAGTAATTTAGTCTACTGTTGTCCTGACTTGGACTCGATGACAGCAACGGTGTTTACAGTCCTCCACCCTCGACACAAACTCCGCTATTTTCGGGATGCAGAGTGGGAGGAAGATTGGATCGTGACAGCGGAGAAGATCACACGAGGTCGATTTGAGACTAACTATTCTCTGGCCCTGCTGCCTGGCAAAACTCTTCAAGTCACAACGGAAGAGGTACGTAGCCATCAGTCGCTTCTGTTATATTATGCTCTCATGATCTGGTAGTCCGCAGCTATAATGGTGTCGACAAATATGTTCGATAACCTTCCTGCGCTTGCTGCGCCCACGCCCTCAGAACTGCAGGGTGAATTCGATCGTTACCTCAGTACTGACCCAGAGTATGTCCCAGATGTTCTTGCATGGTGGCACGAGCGACGGAACACATACCCAAGGCTTTCAAGGATGGCGAAGGATTATCTCTCGATACCAGGTGAGCATCGCTTTATTTGGCTTCGCAAACTAGCTCAAACCCTCTGTAGCGACATCTGTAGATGTTGAGCGCGTCTTCAGTAAGGGCTGGATTCTTTTGTCACATGTTCAATCAGGTTTGTCAGTCCAGTCAACGTGTGCTTTGATGTGTGTTGGAGCTTGGAGCCTAGCGGGTTATGTGAAGGATCGGGATATCCAACTGGCCACTGCACTTCCAGAGATTGAGGGAGAGGACTCGGACGAGGAACTAAGTGATTAATTGGTCAACTCAGACTCCACGTAGTACACGCTGTTGTACGCGCTGTTTTGTATATACCCTTCTGTAATGTTTCGCCTGGGATGTGGACTCTGACTCATCGGTGATGACTTACGAGTGTCAGAAGTACTTAGTCATGGACTGCGCAGCATCAGTCAGCTGTAAGGATTGGCATGTGATTGTACAATATGACTCATTCCTAGTAGTAGTTGTATTAGGGTTCGCTCTACTTACGCTATTGGCTAGTTACGATTCGAGAGGAGCTTGAAAGCCGCCTCATACATGTATATAAGGACTCGTACGAAGACCAGGATCTGCATCTTGGTCTTCTTCAATTACCACTTTCTACTTGTCCTCTATACAAGGGTTGTCCCCTTAGTGAGTCCTTTCGTCTGGCATATCCCTTGGGATCCCCGTGACCTCTCTTCGGCCTTCGGCTACCCGCATGTCTGACCAACTGTGTGGGCAGTGAGCTACCCCGCAGGAGCAGTCTGCCTCCAAGTATTCCTCTATCACAACGAGCGAGTTTCCAAGCCCTTTCACAAGATCTACATCGTTGACCATGACTCGTGGGACGAGCTCCGAGTAGTCCGGTACCCACCGATCAGTCTACTGTTAGGAGAACCCCTTCACGGGTATATAGGACCAGAGGACCATCTCTTCCCTCATCCCGTTGATATCCACACTACTTCCGCCAACAGGAATTACTACCTGCCAAGAGGATCAGCACAAGTCAGGCAAACGTCCGTGGTAGACGTTACACTTCTGTGAACCCCTACAGGTAATCCATACCTGCCAAACCCGTAGATACCCGCACCCCAACCCGCCCTAACCCGTACCCCTGAGGAGGGTAGAGGGTTTTGATGGGTACAGGTGCGGGTATCACAAAATTACCCCGGCCATGGAATGCACTAGGCACGCGCCCCCCTTTGCCCCCTGCCCCTGGTTTGCGCGCAAAGGAGGCGCGGGACAGGTACGCCCCCCTTTTTGGCCCTGTCCCTGTTCATGTTGAACAGGAGACCCGAACACCGCCCCCTCCCCCGCCCCTGTTGACTCGCGAATGGGGGCTGTGCAGGAAGGGGCACGCTCCCCCATTCGTGCGCAATGGGGGCACGACAGGTATCCCCCCCGTGCCTCCCTCATTCACACACGAACAGGACATACATACACGAGACAAGCCCCGCCACCACCGCTCCAGTTTGCGTGCAAGGGAAGGGAGACGCAGGAACGAGGTGTGGCACGCCAGGTACGTCCCCCGTCTCTGCCCCCCACCCCCTCGTTTACACACAAACAGGACACGCGATGCAGGATGGCGTGGGGAAGGCGCGCAACCCCAGAGGCGGCGCGGCGCCTCCTCCCCTGGTTTGCGCACAGAGGCGACACGGAGACAAGGGGCGCGTGCGGGGACAAGAACGGGCGCGCCCCCCACACCCTTAGCACCCTGCTGCCATTTGCACACATGGGCTTTTATGATCAAGCGGTGGGCTCGCAGATACGCTGCTACCATTTTGTCATAAGGGTTGGGGTGGGCCAACGGGCCGGGTTGCTGACTAAGCGCAAGAGTGGTGACCTGCACACTGCAGGGGAGAGGACAAGGGGAGAATGGCAATAGCACTTGGATTCACAGAGAACAAGACTAGAATGAGGGATACAAGTTAAACTACAGCAGACTAAATACTACAGTAGAGAAGGGTTACATAAGCTGTATGCCAGCAGAACCTCTTGCTGGCAAGAAGTGCCAGCACAACAATGCTATGTGTCAGGGTCAAGGGCAAGTCCCAGAACAATCTAGAAAGATCAGATAAGCTGATCGGAATTGTGAATATGGCAAGTCTGAGAAATCTGAGATGTCACGTGATCGTGACACGGGCAGTGCGCAAATGGCACGTGCGCTTGGAGCAGTGCCCCCCTCCCCCAAGTTGGTGTGCGGGGCGACGTGCAGAAGTGGTGTCCCCTCCCCTGTGCATCTGACACAATGGCAAGCGAACTGGGGGTGCGCTCAGTCCCAGAGTGGCGCCCCCCTTCCCCGATTTGCGTGCTAGGGCCAAACGTGAATGGGCAGCGGCGCGGAAACCCCCCTCTCCTGTGGGTTCGCGTGCAAGGGCGAATGCGAACAGGCAGCCATGCGGAAGCGCCCGCTTCCCCCGGGTTTGCGCGCCAGGGCGAAATACCACCCTGGGGGCATGCGGGCTAGGTGGCGCGTGACCGGGCGGCGCACAAATCAGGTGGCGCGCCCCAGTGCCCACCCTCCGCTTTGCACACAGGGGTGGCACGCATACACGTGCTGCCCTTGTGTGCAAAGTGGAAAGAGCACGGAGGGTAGGGGGCAACATGGAATGGGGCGCGCAGCCCCTTCTTGCTTGCTCCCTACATCCCTCTCAACTTAGACAAAAAAAAGTACATACATTATGTGTGGAGTAGGTATGATGTTTGCAACGCACATTTTGGGTATAGTTTCTCTCATGCTATTCAAGATCGGTCCCACTTATTTGCAACGATTCGGGAGCTAACAAATAGGAGTTCGCTTGTGCATGGGGAGGGAATAAGTGGCGAGATAATAACCTGTGAAGTGATGTAGCGTTGGTAGTTTCCAATCTGGTCAAGTAAGAATTCGCGACGCTGCTTTGTTCCAGGAGACAGGCCGTAATGTGTGCGTGGCAGTGCGTGGACAGGTTTGTATGCGCACTCGCACATTTCTTTGTTCTTGGCGACATGGTAACGCATGATCACGGCTGCATTTTCTCGTACTAACCAAGTTCAGTCATAGTCATCTTGAACAATTTGAGAGCAAATCAATAGGAGAGCTGTCATTCAGCGTGAACTACCGCCGCGTGTGTAGGTTCAGTCAGTTATAGAGGAAGTATCGTACACCATGGAAATAGATGGAGATGCGAATGAATTGAAGCAGGAAAAGTTACACGTCGTCATTCACTTTGTCTTCTGAATTGATAGCCTTGCGTTTTCCCTGACCAGTTTGTGAAGTGGAAGGGCTGGTGGCGGTCAGAGAGGAGGAAGCCTGGGAAGGAAGATAAGTGCGTTTGCGGGACTTGATTTGTTGCCGTAGGTTACTGTCGCCTTCCGTCCCTGTTTTGTGCGACCCAGTTTTCGCGGTAGATTTATCGGGTGTAAAGATATAGGTGATATCTTTGACCGTGACGACAACACAAGTAGTAGGAGATCGACCGGGAGGAGCGTATGAATCAATTTGGAGGAGAATTCCGCTCCATCCGATGACGGATTTTGCTTGCGGAATGCGTTCCACTGGATTTGGCCATTTCGGGTTATTGTCGAGGCGGCCTTGTACCGCGATATTGTCAGAGCTTTGACCGCCATCGATATATTGGGTGGCATGAATCCAAAAGGAAGGTGGCTCAGTATCCACCGACATTACAGTGCCTGAACCAAAAATACGAATCGTGTTGTCAAGTTCTGCAGCGTTGGCCGCAGATAATGGCTGCATCTTTGGTGGGAGACATGAGCACGTTTCCTCATTTCGTAGAGGAGCCTCGTACCGATTCGATCTCCCCAAGCAGTTTCACGTCTGCGTCCTTGTATTTTGGACTGCCTAAGTTGCGGTCAGGTTTAAATGCGCAGATCTACTTCACAAGTGAGTTGTGCGCTGCAATGGTACGTTTTCATACGCACCTTGCATCGCACCTTGTAAGTATCTTCTTGCTTCTTCGTTTTGTCTCGTCTGACATAAGTTCGGAAACTGCCGATCCCATCTACCGTAGTATCTGCGTAACTGAATATAGCGTCATAAATGAATGTATAAGGTTTGCCCGGTACTGCGCGTCTGTTTTCAAGGCTGACGAGACCGGAGAGGGAAATACAACTGGGCGTGACTGTCTCAGACATGGGGACACTGCGAGAGAGGGGGGCGAACACAATAGGGGTTTGGTGCCCGTTCTGTGATCGTTTCTTTCCTACTTTGGCTTTAGGGGTGAGGGCTGTTCTGGCTACGTTTCTGAGTGGTTGGACAGTGACATGTGAGATAGGCAACTGTACTGGAAACACGTACGCCAAACAATACATCATAACACACGTCGAGTAAAGAACAGAGAAAGTGTACAAGGACATATGTATCGGTTCGGAAGGGAGCGGCGACCTTCTTAGACGATCACCTCACGGTACACTACGTTCTTCGTCCGAGGAGCAGTGTCGTTGTTGAGAATGCATTTAACGTTTTTTTTGGAACAGCCTCTAGAAAACGCGACATATACTTGTCCGTGTGCAAATGCAGGAACTCGTAGGTCAATTCCGACATTAGAGAAGGATTGCCCCTGGGATTTATTGATGGTGATTGCAAAGGATAACGCAAGGGGAAATTGGCGCCAATGAAGATGAAACGGTAAACGATTGTCTGCTGATTTGAATTTGATGCGAGGAAGTGGGCAGGTGTCTCCATTGTGTAACAGAATCTCGACCACTCTCGTGCTGATTTGGGTGACAATGCCTCTCGATCCGTTACACACGCCAATGTCTGAGTGCATATTTCGCAGCATGATCATGGGGCAACCGATCTTTAGCTTCAGTTGTGCTTGAGGAAAACCGGAGGGCGCTGCGCTATGTAGTACCTCGGAGGGATACGATTCATCGACTACGGCTTCTCTCTTGGGATCAAATGCCTCGTCAATAGCCCAGAGGTCGTAAGAGCGCCCCGGGAATTTGTCTAGGACGATTTGGTTAATCTCATTCGCGTCGCGATTGCGAGGAGCAAGGATGCAACGTTCTTGAAAGTATGACATGTCATGTGGCTGGCGTATATGCGGATATGTTTGATGGATGAGTTCGTCGATTGTATTGGAGCAGCATAGTAGGAAATCTGGAATTAAAACATGATCGTCGGTGTCGTTGAGCTCTCCTTTGGCTAAACGACGTAGCCATTTTGCGTATTCTTGTTCTTCCGGATTATTACCGACGCGCATGTTCGTCTCTAGTGTGTGAAAGTGAGGTTGAATATACGGCCACAAGGGGGATGACGGTAATGCCGCGTTGATAATGTCTGACTTGTTACCATACATTACCACAGGTAGCATCTGTAAGAAGTCACCGCCAAGCACAGTGGGAATCCCACCAAACAAAGAAAGGTTATCACAAATGTCTTGCAAAGTGCAATTGACTGCCTCGAAAGCATGACGATGTTGCATAGAACACTCGTCCCAGATCAGTAACCGACTTTTTTTGATCATGTCAGCCAATGCGGTGCGCTTTGAAATGGCGCAGGTGGAACCGGCATTTAACTCGATGGGAATTTTCAGAGTGGAGTGCACCGTTCTCCCTCTGGGAAGTAGTAACGCAGCAATTCCGGAGGAAGCGACGCAGACAACCGGCATCTGCTGAGATCGTGCAGCGAAGCACAGGGTGTTATACACAAATGTCTTTCCCGCTCCCGCCGCTCCCTGTAAGAAAAACGTGTGAGGAGCGTTCATCTGTGCCGATTGCAAGATCAAATCAAAAGCCTGTCGTTGTTCATCATTGAGTCTTGGCAGCGAATCGTTCAGCAGCTGCATTTGTTGTTCCACGGTGAATGTAGAGTCGAGGGAAGATTGCCCCTGTCTCATAATCGCATTCCAATCCATCGAGGGATTGGGCAGACCAACGGCAGCCATAGTTTTGTCATCTAATTGTAGTCGCTGTTGGAGAAGATGCAGTCCATAGTCGTGCATGTGTTCCTGTGTGATGTTGGACATGTTTTGACAGCAGAAAAACAGGGGAAGGTCGTCGCAGAGATCGGTTTTAAACAGCTCCCATAATTCTGCTGGCCGAGACGGTTCGCAGTCGCGCACTATGGATATGAAAAGCAGGCGCATGTTTCTCCCACTCATCATATGTTTGCCCTGTTGCAATGTGTCTTTTAACTCGTTATCCTCTGCCAACAAACCGCGTGCGAGGCAAGCCTTGCGAATGCTGGAATGAGTAACACCGTTATATTTGCGAAGGTTGTCGAAGCAACGCAAGTCGGGAACGTGTGAAAGAATGACTCGTGCGTAGAATTTTTCGCCACCAGTGGGAGGTATGAAAACGAGATGGCCGGAAGTCTTTCCTCCTTTGCGAGGATGCCACGCCTTTTTCGAGCGATCCCACGTGAACTTCAAGGGAAAATCCGCATAAAGTGTATTTCGTGCTTGTGGATGTTGCTGATTTGCTTTGAAAAACCTGGTAAGCTGCGTGTCCGTCTGGTTCCACAACTGATCGGGATGGTCTCTGTCAAATACGACGTATTGCTCGCGTTCCAGATGAACCGGTAGTTGCATCAAAGGGGGAAATTCCTATGAACGTCAGATGGTAGACAGTTCATTAACAAATGCACATACACGATGTGTAGGCCATCCGACGATTTGCGCGAAAGCCTCGGACGAACTGATATAGCGAGCGTTGAGATACAATTTGATCTCATCGCGTTCGGCGTGATGGTTGATGTCAACACTTTGGGATCCATCCAGTGTATGCATCGTCAAGGAGGCGCGATCAGGACCTTTGTAAACGTACTGAAGACGGATTAGTCGTCAATTTGCGTGAAGAGAAGCTGCCACTGACTTTGTAAATGTATTTGACAGCGTGGAAACCGGCAGTGCATTTGACGTTAATGTGTGCGTTATATTTCAGCAGTAGATAAGGAGAATACGAAATGATGCTGCGGTTGTCGACGAATCCGTTACCAATAGGGATGAAGCACCCAGTGTTGCGTTGATGTGTTTGCACATAGGAATCACCGGTGATCTCTGTGTGTGTGCGAAACTGTTTCGGGAACTCTTTCGTACACTTGCCACGAATGTCATGACAGGGAGAAGAGAAACCAACGCCGCATGGACCATGAACCATAATTTTTTTCACCAGCTGGAACAATTCCGGATTGTTGTTTTTGTTCAGAAATTCGGTGGAGATGACGCGATCGACAGCCTCCGCAGTAGTGAGGCGGGAACCACAATTGAGAAACACAATGAGATGTGTATGAGGCAGACCGCGCATTTGATATTCAACGGTGTATACGAAACCGACGGCTTTGCCAAAAATCTTCTTCTTCATAATGCATCTGTAATTGCAGTAGGTGTTCAGAGCTGTTCGGAGCTGTTTGGAGTGTCCTTGAACGGCTCCGAACAGCTCTGAACACCTACTGCAATTACAGATGTGTCGTCCAACATGCTCTCAAATTTGAGGTTGAAAACTTGAGCGACGACATCAGGACGATGATGGGGAAGTTGATTAGGTAGCAAGGCTTCCTTAATTTCCCTCCATTGGGGATTGGCGGTAAACGTGATGAATAGATCAGAACCACCGAATCTGTGTAGTAGGGAGAGTGCATTTTGCAAGTTTTTGTGCATAAAGCGAGGTCTGCCTGTGAAACTGGATGGAAGAATGATTTTCTTTCCGATGGCAGCTGCGTCGATTCCTTCGTGCAACGCATCGACAGCCCCTTGATAAAGTTCAGCTCGAAGATTATCCTGGTGATTGCATATCCAGGTTAGACGGGAATGTTCCACAGTGGCCCATAGATGCACTATCAATTCTTGCAAGAGATGCTCGGCCAGAAAGAAATGATTAGATTCGATCTGAAATGGACGAGGATGTAACCTGAATTTGGCGAAATCACAGAGAGATCATAGTTTGTTCGCGATCACGCGCACGGTCTGCCTGCACGTAAGGAATATCGGGATACCAGCTCATTTGACCAGTCGGAGAGAGGAGCAGAAAATGTAGCGTGAGGAAAGCTGGATGACATGCAGAGATGCGCACCAAAGGTCCCCCCTGTGGTCGAAGGATGATGTCTCACGCATTCGCGCACGCATCTTCATCTCCAGGGATGATGAGTGCCAGCTCCTCCTCAGCGGTGGGCGCATTGTATCGCCGTCGATCTGTTCCTTTGCAAAAGTTCAATTGAATACGATATTCAGTCAAAGACGTGGTCTGACACAATTGGTACGCGTGTTGGTAAACGGCGACGTAAGGATGACATTCTTCCATCACGTTTTGCAAAACCTCCATCGTGGCAACATCCCTCTCAGGATTTGTCTGCATACGATATTGCAACGCCTCCTGGTGATCATATATATACATTTGACTGAAGATAGGATGTTGGTCACCGTCTGGCAAAATTGATCCAATTCGATGGTGAATCTCTCCTTGTATTTTGTAAATTGGCAGCCCCCGACCGTCGTATGATGAGCCGAGCAACTGACCACTCCCTCCAGTCGACGTGAACGCCAGTGCCTTGTTGTACGAACGAATGTTGCGTCGAAACTTGTGAGCTTGTTGCTGAGTGCCTTCATAAAGTGTGTGGAGACACAGAGGAATTGGTTCCAGCGAATCGACAGCAACCTCCCCCGCACGACAACATTCCGCAAAATCAGGATTTCGTTGCGGAGACGCCGCACGTTTTTCAGCCATCCAGTGGAAAGCGTAGCAATCCGCACATTGGAATGTGAAGGGGCCCAAATAATGCTCGTTCACCTCATTCCTCAACGGCATGTGACAGGCGATTCGATACTTCGCAAATGTCAGATACACTGCCATGACTGACACCGAAGCAAACTTACAGTTCACGAACCCCTGCCGTGATTCGATTGAGTATGTATGTCTGGGTTGTGTTCCCTGCCGGAGGAATCATCGGATCCAGTGTGAGACTGTTTGGATGCCTGTCTTTCGTGCCTTCGACATCGATGTTGCGAACATTGCGCAGGAGTCAAATTCGCAATGTTTCCCATCTCAACGTCATGTGCTGACTACAATCAATGAGTCGTTGTCAGAATGGGCAAGAAAACAGTGTGGAAGATTCCAGGGCGAGCGAAACAATCTAACCGTTCCGAATGGACTTTCTCCATTGGTCCCATTACGCACCACTCGATAAGGAGAGGGACGCTAAGGGGCAAATGAGACAGCAACACAAACAGAAGGAGATGACGTACCCACATTTCTCTTTCATGTTGGTGATCGAGACACCGTCCGTGTCCCAATGCGTCTCTTTCTTGTTGTTGGCGACGACGTTGCGAGCGTTGAGCAGGAGATAAAGTGGCGTCGCCGGGAAATTGCTCGCCATGTTGAGACTATGGTCGCGAACAGTAGGCGAGCAGTGCAAGTCAACGACGGGAACACCAACCTCCACTGGAACGTTGTTCTCCTCCCTCTCTCTCTCCCGGCGGCGGCGTTGGCTCATTTGTGCAGGATTGAGCTGGTCGCCAGAATCATCCAAGAACGTGGAAAGTGATTGCATATTTCCATTCTGGTGGCGAAGACGCAAAACAACTCGACGAGTAGACATGGTGGAATGCGACATCACCCATGAGGATGACCAAAGACAGGGGCAGTGAGATTAACCCCTAAGTCAGCTTTGTGTTGCCAGGGTCACCGGTGAGGCGATAACATGAAATGTTTCAGAGCAAACTGAAAGCACGGCCAAATAACGAGAACATACAAAATTGGCAAGCGATGAAAAGAGGAATACAAAGGCGATGTGAAATAGCTACGAAAGTCGGAACCTGGCAATGAGAAATCGTCACCATTGCTGAAACATACTAAGGAGTACACGTCTAGCCAATGTGCAACTCTTCCATTTGAATGAATAGATCACTGTCTGTTGACGGGCCGGAACCAGTGTCAGTATCGACGAGATGGGAGACGCAATCATTAATACGGGGCGATGACTGTTGCATAGGCCGCACACAGTCAACCTCGGTACTGTTGTTCACAGCGGAACTCGTTTCACACGGTGCACAGCGAGGCGCAACATACGCGCAGACGGTACCATCGTTCACCGCTGACCTGGTTTCCGACGGAGCGCAGCGAGGAGCAACAGAGGCACGCAGAGTATGACGTGTCCTCGTCGCGCGGAACTATGACAAAGACAAAGTAAGGAAAGTTAAGCGGATGAACCACACCAACATACCATTTTCTTGGAATGAGTGTCACGGAATGGCTTGTGGACGCTTACTATACGGTGATGACTGCCTGAGTAAGTCGTAATTAGTCATGGACCTCGTATCAGTCAGCCATAGTATCACATGCTTGTGACGGTGCTATGACTCATTACTAGTAGTAGTCGTATTAGGGTTCGAGCTACTTACGCTACTCGATGTCTCGGTTAAAGGGGAGCTTGAAAGCCACCCCTCTCATGTATAAATCATACGGCGCGAAGACCAAGAATCGCCATCTTGGTCTTCTTCAGAAGCCACTTCCTCTCTCTCTCCTTTGCGGGTCTTCACCCTCCTTCCTCACTTGTCTCCGGTCGAGCAAGTCGAATAAGCGTAAAGCCTGGTGGATTGAACCCCAGTGCTCATATCAGTCACGTGCCTTGTAGGAGCCGTGTACTCGTACCAAAGAGGATTCGATTCGCTAAGTCGTCTACGCCCTTTTGAAGTCCAAGTCGGACTAACGCCAGTGGCGGCGTTACAATGAGCTCCCTGGTTCTTCCTCATGTCATACTCGCGTAATCGATGCAAACATTGGCAATCGCCTCGATTTAGAATGTGTGTATCACCTGTAGACCATCACATGTTGGTATTTCCTGGGGAGAGGAGCATGGACATCACCTGTAGCGCAGCCAGGTGACATGATTGTTAAATAGGAGTATGCACGAATAGCAAATTCAGCTCAGCCCGACGAAAGCACACGGCCGACAGTGCCGCAAATATGTGTCAGCGTATGTGTCATTCTATGTGTCAGCGAAAAGTTCGTCGAGCATTTATATATTGTATAGATTAACTAATAAACATATTTTTCTTTTGATTAAAAAAACAAATGACAAAGGCTTAATTTGCTTTTGTTTGTTCTATATTTACACTTCACAAATAAAACAAAAAAAAAAAGTATGTGATTATGTCATATTTATGTTTGGAATAAGTTACATAATTTTCGAGCCAAACTTTATTTTTGGTTCTGAGTTTTTGGATTTGTGGTCACGTGATGTCATGTGACGTGTTAGGGGTGGGGGTGAGCTAGGGCTGCTATTGGACTGCAATTGTGGCAATGTTTTTACTTGTCCCTGCAAAATTATGTACACGGAATGTTACGAATTATTACGAATTGTGTGTGTTTTTTGTGGTCAAATGGAGCCGGGGTATTGTGATTGGCGTGGGTTTCACTTGAGTTGCCTGATGCATGGACGCAGTTGGCAAGGCATTTAAAGTTTCAGGTTCCACCGCGTCTACTCTCATCGTCTTTCTCCCACCACCCCATCACTCACCTTCTACCGTATCCCTGCATGAGTAAGCGGCCAACTCCGGCAATGGTACCTTACTGTAATTGGCTGACAGCGTTAACGCAGGTCCTTCGTCAAGCGTGGATCATTTGGGGACCAATATGTCGCCGTCATCTTCTACCCACGAAACCCACCAACTCATATCGTTAGTCCCACATCCACAACCCTTACTTGTTTCTTGACTGCATCTGAAATATCACATATAGCATCCCCCCTACAGAGCATACAGAGCCTCCTCCGCAAGACAATCTCACCGAAGAACCAATTCTGGAGCAAACAACTAGTGAGGAGAAAGTAATAAAGGTGAAATGGAAGAAGAGTCCCTCTGGCATAATCAAGGAGCTGCGTCAACGGCACAGGATAAAGAAACTTGATGGGGTACCCGGGGTTCGAAAGAGTATCTTGGCAATATTGAAGACATCTTGTAAGACCCTCACTAGCTATCCTCGCCTCACCTGATCGTTCTCCGATCCAGGGTTGAATGTGCTGCTCATCTTTATACCACTTTCCGTGAGTGTTTTCTACCCTCGTCTGGTGCAATCGCAGGGCTCTAATCACCTCATAGTGGATTTTCCACTTTATCAAACTCAACAATACCTTGGTTTTCATCTGTGAGTTTCGCGTTTAGAGTGCATGCCACGTCTTACCCGTCATTAGTCTCGTTCTTGGCTATCGTTCCTCTTGCCAAGGTGTGTATCGTCCCGTCGTCTCACGGGCTCCAGTACTCACGACGCAAGTAGCTCCTCGCCTTTGCGACGGAAGAATTATCGCTGCGTCCTCGGACAGACCCTAGCCGGTTTGCTCAACGCCACCTTGGTGAGGCCAACTTAGCTCCATTACCCCACTATCTCCTAACGACGATATTAGGGGAATGCGTAAGTTTTTGGGGCCTAATACTTAACTTACACGTTGACGTCGCATTCGTACAGCGTGGAGCTGATAGTGGCGGTAAGTGGCGCCTCCACCTTATGGAGTTTACCTCCTGGTACTGAGCGATCACGCAGATTATTGCACTTGTGAAGTGCGAACTGAATGTCGTCCAGTCATCTTGTGAGCATCTGACTACGAATCGTGTTCTTTTCCCCTTCTTTCTCTTTGCGGTACCACCGCAGTCCGTCAGACGCGCGGGCCCGCGGGCACCCCATTCGGTGGTGAATGAGAGATCCACTGGCGTCAAGTTGGGCAGTCCTACTGCACGGCTGGCGCCGTGCCATACTCCTGCCCGTTCGGACTGTGCATTCCTGTGCATATTACATTCTTCTACTTGCTAACCAATTACCTCTGGTCCTCATTTTGACCGCCTTCGGTTACTGATTACAACTTAAACAGTGATCGGCTCCATTCTCAGTAATTTGCGTAAGCATCCATGTTAGTGGCGGCTTCCGTTTGACTCACACAGCCACCACTCGCAGTACTCGTACTAGGAATGTGCTTCTTTGCCGGCGGTACTCGTTTCTCGGAACAGGGTTTCGGCATGAGTTCGTGTTCTGCGCATGTCTTGATTATCGTATTGCTCAACCGCACCGATGACAGGTTCTACTCAGCTAAATTCGTCTTTATTGACGCTGAGCGTAATCGCTGTGCTGCTTCCTGCCGCGTTCCACAGTGCCGTTCAGCCGAACTCAGACGGCAACGATCCTCTCACAGACGCGGAGGAAGCACACGATATTCTTGCTATCAGTCACGGAGCAAGTGGTTTCTTTTTTGTCCAGTTATCACGGCTGACGACTATTCCATTAGGTTGCGATTATCCTACTTTTCAGTGAGCCTTTTTACGACACGAATTGCTTTGTTCCAATTAACTTTTGTGATCTCTAGTCTATTTGTGTTACCTTGTCTTCCAGCTATTTTCGCACAAGAATCTCTACGAGGACGATCATCCAAACGTCCAGAAGTCCGTGAAATACACCCCCCGTCTCGCCAAAAAGCTGCGCGTCACCTACCGCAAAGGTGACGAAGGCGCCATTAGTTCCGGTCCTGTTCCCAGCTCGCCTCCTCCCCACGACGCCGAGGCGGGCTTGGCGGAGGAAGAGGAAGAAGAGAAGCCTCAGATGAGTTCTCAAATGGCCATTGCGCTGCTCGTCGTTGTCACCGTGGTTTGTCAACGGCCCACTGTCGTGATTTGTCCAGAGAATTAATCGCTGTGGTCAGATTGTTGCTATCACAGCTGAATTTCTCGTTGGTTCCATCGACGGCCTCACTGAGAGCGGCCAAATTAGCAAAGAGTTTGTTGGCCTCATCCTTCTGCCAATCGTAGGAAATGCGGCTGGTAGGACATTCCCTTCCTCGTTGATTATATCGACTTGATCCATTGCCTGTAATGGCACATTTACCCACAGAACATGTTACTGCTGTCACGGTGTCTGTCAAAAACAAGTTGACCCTGTCTCTTGGTGTTGCCGTGGGCTCAAGTATTGTGAGTACCGTGTCCGTCTGTCCTTACCGCTAGAATTGACTCTGGTTCCTAAAATCAAGCAAATTGCACTTTTCGTCATTCCGTATGTGTTGTTTGTTGTGGCTATCTTGTCGCCTTGGCTGATATCATTTCCACAGTTTTATCACAGTTCTGGGGTGGATCATCGGCAAACCCCTCACTCTCCTTTTCGATCCGTTCGAGTCTATCGTTCTCTTCCTCGCAGGTCAAGACTCCTCGCTCTCAGCACGCAATTTGCACGCTGATGCCTTTCATTTTGTAGTTTTGACCGTCAACTACGTTGTTCAAGATGGGAAATCAAATTGGCTAGAGGGCATGATTCTCATGTGTATGTGTGCCGTCGTTCGCGCATATCAATCACTTCGCGCCGCAGGCGCGTCGTTACTAACATACAACGTTCTCTAGGCCTCTACATTATCGTCGCGGTTACGTTCTGGTTTTATCCAGGGTCTGACCCTGCAGGTGTGCTCGCGAGCTGCACGTGAAGGCGATTTCCTCGAACAGACATTCGCGATACTGTATCCGATTTCTAGACTCTTTGGTTGTGTACTCGTAATTATGCAGATATACCCGACTCTATATATATGATCACTAATCCCAATCAAGATGGATTATGGATTCCAATCAATTTGAGATAGGTGATTCTCGAAATGAGCCATCTACTATAAGCCACTTCTCAGGTTGTGCGGCACAGCACCAGAGGGCTTTGTGCCAGGAAGGAGGACAACTGGGATCCAAGCGCGCGCCAGAGTGTGAACAGCTCAAATACGGCTATCGTGGACTTTGGGCGTTTCTGCATCGTTCACGTGCACACCGCCACACACCATCTGGCGTCTTAGCCGCTCGTCCTAATCCTATATGCTTCGCAAACGTACTCAACGTGCGTGCACAAATATTGAGTCACATGTACCACCACACATGATGCATGATCACGCATGATCCTCAATTCGAGATGTTTACGCTAGTGAACAAAAAGTGTTCAGTCGAGTTGAAACCCGCCGCTTCTTTATCTCCCAGTCTTCGCCGCACCTTAACAGCGCCGGGTCAATCATTATCGAAAGAGAATAGCAGCGATGAAGGATTATGAAATAGGCATCATTTTCGCTCGGTCCAAAAGATCACATTACATACAGCATGACCGTACTATAGCTTGGCCTTAACCTGCTCCTTCCCAGGATTCACCAGGGTGGCGGCAGCTGCATTCAACACCGTCGTCCCGCGTTCCTTGACCTTCGTTTCTGTGTCAAGGCGGTATTGTCAGTGCCCGTCATCGGACTGCCACCGTACGATGGGCTTACCAAATATGACCCTATCGCCTTCTTTCCACATCTCAGTAATCAGTGTCTCGCCAGGGTAGACGATGCCAGCGAATCTGGAGTACAAGCAAACAGTTAACTTTTCTACGCCTCTATTCTGCGAAAGGAAAAAGATCTAGCGTACCGGACTTTAATGTCTTTGTATGGGCCGAAAGTCTTCAGGACATGCTTCCCTGAAATCCCCATGGAGCAGAGGCCTACGTAAACTACTATCAACTGTCACGTTTGAGGCTCGATATGTAGCATTACACACCATGAAGTATCGGTCTTTCGAAGCCGCCAGACGTTGCAAAGTCGGGATGTATCTAAGTATCCTCAGGTCAACACGTGCGTGACGCACGAGATACTAGCTAGCGCACGTGCAACGGATTTGGATCGCCGTTCAAGCTGAAGGTTCTTTACAGTGAGGACTACAGCCGATATGAAATGCAGTGAAGCGCATTGACAACGCACCGGTACAATGCGGCTTGGGAGAGTAACGTCTTCTCCTCGATTGTCGCATCAGGTTTTCGCCTAGGTGGAGTGTTGGCAGCAGACGCCGCCCCCCGATCTGCGCCATGATAAGTGTTCTCAGCACTACGCCGTACCTCGTGTCGTGGTCTACTGACCGTTTCCGATACGCTTTCCACCAAAACCACCAGAGCCACGAATTACGACCGTGGTCTGGTTCTCGAATATCACCTCGCCCGTCCGCTTATCTGTCGTGTACACAATTGCAATCAATGAGGCTGCCTTGCCCTTTGTCCAGTACCTCATAAAGTCTAAAGAGTATGTCCACGCCATGAGATAGTGCTGTCTCACTAGTCGCAAAGGTGGTGGCTAGCACACTTACCGCGCATGGTTAATGAGTTCGCCACTTGTAGGGATAGGAGCCTTGATCGATAGATACTGCTCGCCGTGCAAAATTTTCGCCTGCAATCGAATGAGCCTACGTAATGGCCCCACTTCAACGGAAATGAACGGGCACCTACCGGATTGAAGTTCGGTAACCAGTCGAACGGGAAGCCAGCACTCGATGTGAATTGAGGACATACGCCGAACGTCGGCAGCGCACCAAAATTCTCGTCACCTTCGTATACCCACTGCAACTCTTTCTCTGTCGCGCCTACTCCCATGTTGTAGATGATAACGTCGCGTTCATCATATGAGTATTCGGTGGCGTCGGGGATGAGGCGCTTGGCTTCTTTCACGAGCTCAGAATCCTCTGGGTCGAAGAAGCGCTCTTCTTCTGTCTTGTTTCCACCCTCCGCTTCGTCATTTCGGTTGCTGAAGTTCTCCACGAGCTGAGAGCATAATTCAGTCGTTTCACCTTCCGGAGAAATAAAAAACACACCCGTTCCATGCCTTCCTGGGTGGTCGCTGGATTTGTAGTGTGTCCGTCATCTGCGGGAGAGCGTAAGGCGAGTGCTCAGGAAGCTTGGAATCGAAACTGACTGAAATTTGTGATAATATGCCATTTGGAGGTTACGTCCTCAGGAGACAACACTTTGTTGACTGGGAAGCCGTGACCTCCGGCTTGTTGCCAGCGAGTTTGTGCCGCCCAACCACCTGACACCTCGAACAAGGAACCCGTTGTCTGCTCGTTATCTAATCAAGTCGATCAGATGTGCACTAGGTAAATGAAAGGGAAGTGAACAAACCTTTGCTAACAAGATAACCAACGACAGGTGCAACAAAATCGGGCTGCTAAGCTGTTAGCTTGAGCTCGATCTGGAAACTTGGAATGCCTAACCTTGAAAGCATCTACCATCTCTTGCGGCCTAAAAAACTAGTGAAGGACACATCGGTCGCTGATATGATCTACATACCATACGGTCTGCGTCATTGCGGTACCAGCCGAGGGTGCCAAAACATTAGCGAGAATATTGTACTTCCGTCCTTCGATGGCGATTGCACGAGTAAATCCTATGATAGCAGCTTTGGCCGTCGAGTAGTTTGCCTGGCCGAAATTGCCGTCTACAGCACCTTATTGAGAACGAACGACGTTAATAAACGAAGGTATAACATACAAATTCCAACTCCCTGAAGCCGTGGTCAAAATGCGGCCGTATTTCTGTTTGTGGAAGATCGGCCATACAGCCTTGGCGCACTACACAAAGTATAAGGCGTCCACGCCGAGATAAACGAGTAAATCCTTACTTTGTAAGTGCCTCTGTACGTCAAGATTCAGCGACTACCCCGAGGAGAAGGGCCGGGACGACCTACCTCAGATGGACTGCAATGACCTGGTCCCATTCACTCTCGTTGATTGCAGTGAATGACTTGTCGCGCAGAATACCGGCGTTGGCAATAAGTACGTGTATTGCCCCGAATCTCTCCAGGGCTACTTTCACGATGTTTTCGCCATCTTCTGCGGAGCATACCGCGGTCACCGCGGAACCACCGGCTAAAGAACACCATGAGTGTTAGGTATAAAACCAACTAGCTGAGTAGCTTCACCGTTGATTATTTCATCGACCACCCTCTGAGCACCCTTTTCGCTCACAGTCGTTCACGACGACGTTGGCGCCAAGACGCGCGAACATCAGGGCGTAGGAACGGCCGAGCCCTCCACCAGCACCGGTGACAATAACAGTTTGGCCATCAAAACGAACTTCGGCCGCAGCCTGCTTGTTCGAAGGTAGTGACTTCGAATGCTCTAATTTTTCCACAATGTTATTGTCTTCCCAGCCCTGCGGGCTGTTCGCACGTAGAGGTAAATATCCAGACGAGTGATAACAAACTGTAGCGCTCACTGCTCGGGGTTTGTAAAGTCAGTGAGTTCTTCCCACCGTTCTTTCACCTGCGACAAACGGATTTCAGGAAAGCAACATGAAAACAGAGATAATACGCACAGCCGAGGGCGTGAAGCTATTGTCAGTCTTGAAAACAACGCCTCTGCTGCGCTCCCATCTGATTTCAGAGATGTAACCAGCTCCGAGAACAAACACCTTTCCGCTAGCATCAGGACCGTCGGGATGAGTGATGGCAACAACCAAAGGCGCGACATATTCAGGCTGCAAGCATAGGTGAGACGAAACGTAGACCAGCGTAGTCTGATGAGCACATACACCGAAGTGTTCCAGCATTTCTGGTGGCATGACAGTCGCGGTCATTGCAGAGGCAGCAATCTAGGCACGAGATGAGAAGAGCTACGCCTCGGTGCAAAAGGACAACTCAACGGGTGCAATAAGCATTGGCCTTGATGTTGTACTTGGCACCTTCCCGTGCGAGTGTCTTGGTGAAGCCGACCAGACCCATTTTTGCTGCGCTGTAGTTGGCTTGTCCGAAATTCCCTTAGGGTACGTGAATACGAGAAATCCCCAAAGACAACTTGGACACCGGACACACCGAACAGGCCAGCTGCGCTGGCAGTGTTGACTATCCGACCGAACTTCTGCCTACGGAAGATTGGCCAGGCTGCGTGGGTGCAAGAGAATGCGCCCTTGAGGTGAACGTCCTGAATTTGGTCCCATTCCTTGTCGGTCATATTCCGAAAGCTGATCACCACTTATTGAGATCCCGTGAAAAAAGGTCGGAGAAGAACTGCCTAACCCTTTGTCCCGTAAAATTCCGGCATTGTTGATCAGTATGGTGACACCGCCAAAGGCGTCAAGCGCCGTCTTGATCACTGCAGGACCGTCCGTCACGGATGAGCTGTTCACGACGGCTCTTCCGGCGCCACCTAGTTGATTTTCGACAGTCAAATCGTGACACTTGGGAAGCCAGACAAACGCGCACCTGCGTTGATCTCATCCACAACCTTCTGCGCTGCCTCTTTATTAAAATCATTCACCACAACATTTGCGCCGCGTGAACCGTAGAGTAGAGAGTATCTACCAGCTATTCAGTTGAGCGTCATCGAGATAAACGCGAGCGAAACTGACGCCCTTCCGAGACCGCCGCCAGCACCGGTGACGACGACGGTGTGCCCCCTGAAAGATAGGGCCATTTGGAAGGAGGTGAGTGTAGCGTCAAAGGACAGGTTGAACGGAGCTTTGAATGGTGAGGTCAGAACATGTGATTCCGGAGATAAATAGGCCGAGACCAATGAATCAGATGATTGGTGTATATAAATAAGCCGAGGCGCCGGCAACAATGGTAGCGCTCAGCGCGGATGTGTATACATCCTACTTGGCAAGTATGCATACATCCTCAATGCTCTGTAAATGTGTCCCAAAGGGAAAGTGTAAACGATATTGAACAGTAAGAGAAATGATGAAAAGAAAACGCATTGCGAGGAATTGGGTGGAAAAGAATAGCGGGAAAACTACAAGTAATAGAAACGGGAAACGCAAGGTAAAATCGACAAAGCAAAGACACAGGTGGAATGTGTTTAGATCGGTGGGACGCATAGATGACCATCACAATTTATCAAAGGTATGGCTGAAACAGTGCAGTTCAAGATCGGGAAATAGGACAAAGGTGAGTGAAAAGGTAGTAGGGCTTGTCGCAGAAGCATATCAACACTTAAAGATCGAGACATATCCGATGGCGATGAGAAGGACTAATCCGCTTGCGAACCATAGAGCGGGACTGCACATGTAGCGCGAGACGCAATTAGCGCTGCAGCAAGATGATGAGCGAATGCGGAGATGCCATGCGATGAGGATCCAATAGCGAAGAGAGCGAGAGCGACATGACAGGGGAGAAGTGATTGCATGTGATGTTTGAGATGGTTGGGTGTGGATGGAACGTAATTGCACAAGGGGTCTGGACTGCACAAACGAATCTGAAAGCTTGACAAGGCGAGAAATTTGGAAACAGCGACGAGGGTGGGCTTCAACAAGCAAGCGTGGGTTCAATATATGGAAATGCGTTGCGAAAGATGAGATGAGCTGAACATGCAATGTCGAGAGCACTTTGAAGGGTGGCACGGGCGAATCATGCTAGGACCATGCCTTCGCCTTGATTGAGTTGCTCCCGAGCCTTTTCCAGGGCATATACAGCTGCCTTGAGGAACTTCTTGTGCGCATACTTCTTGTACAAGTACAGTTTGTCGAAGCCAGGCTCGGTGATCTTCTCCACGAGCATGTGGTAGCCAGGCTCTAGTTGTTCTTCCGTGTAGCCAGAGTAAAACACGAACGCGTCGTTCTATTGGTTCGCGCGGTCAACCATCACGTGACGTCAGAAGCGTCCTAAAATGGATGCTCACCCAGTCGCCCCCCAACATCCTCCGCGCGGTGTACATACCCACCGCGGCAATCATGCTCGGCTTTGCGCGCAGGAACCGATGGTCGAGTAGGGTCACCTCCGCGAGAAACTTGCTGAGCGTTCGCGTCTGGATGTCGTAATCATCGGCGTGACTAATCTTGCGCATCCAGCTGTATGGCGAGCAGTAGTGCGAGATGTTAAACTCAAGAGTCTGAAGTACGATCCGTTCTCCCTTGAGGACCTCCTCTTTTGTGTACCCATTCTCTGTCATAAAAACGAATTCTTCGGCGGAAGGTGCGAGGATCTCTTCGTATTTTGAAGCTATGAACATGGCGGTGACGCCAACGAGCTGAAGTTTGACCAAGGACACTGTACGATGAGACAGGAAGCGGTCGACAATGTTGACAGCGATCCATAATGTCTCGGGGAGCATATGATAGCGGAGGTGGACCTGCAAAAGCCAATCAACGAGTGTTTGGCGCATGCCCCAGGTAATCTCGTTCTGTGCGTCCATGTAATTTGGCGTAGGCATGGCGGCGTCCTTTTGCAGTCTGAGCACCGCGAAACAGCAGACAGCGACGGAACCTTACCTCCAAGTCGCTCATGTACTCGAAAATCTCATCAGCATATTCTGAGCACATCGTGGCATCGTATTCTTCGTCTTCGGCGTCGAACCTCCGGCGCACCTCATCCACCTCACGCTGGTATTTGACAGCGTGGTTGGGCGAGGCATCGGGCCAAATATACTCCGAGGCTTCGGCTTCTTCGGGGACAAGCTTCTCGATAACTTCCGCACGGTCTTGCTCGTCGATCATGTTCTCCAATTCTTCATCACCAACGATGACAACATCATCCATCGAGTCGCGCCTGGTATCATGCACGTCCTCGACGTCCATGTCATCATCGGCGCCACTGAGACGCGTCACCCCTTCGACGTGCACCACGGTCGGTTCGGGCTGGGAGAAGACACGCTGAGCAGGAAGAGCCTGACCCAATGGGGGTCGCTGGGGCAATGAACCACGTACCCCAGTCACGGGGGCTTGTGCAACAGAGACCGTAGGCTTAGCAGCCAAGGGGACCCGCTGAAGACCGTCCGCAACCGAGGATGATCGTACTCGCTTCTGACCAATTTGAGGAGCCTTGTCCTTGCCGTCCTTGCCAGCTTTCGACTTTGAGTTCTTGATACCGAATCAAAGGTTTGATGTAGAACAATGTACGAGATGCGAGACGACGCGTACCTTGCGATTGATGGCAACCTCCCCAAGAGCAGGGCGCTGAACACCACTCATCTTCAATGAACTGGCACCAGAGACACCACTTCGCATGCCGCTCGGTAGGGTTGTACTGATAGTATGCCGTAGCTTGCTTGTTGCATTCTCATCTGGGTTCTTTGGGCGTTGGATACCAGTCCGGTTTCGCAAAGGGAGCTAACAAAGGACAGGTGGCAAAGCGCTTGTAAGTCTGTGGCGAGGGAGAAGAAAAGATGGTAGCATACACGATGAGCCATCTAGGTCCTAAGAGAGAATAGAGAAGTAAAGATGGGAATGAAATAGCAAAGAGACAAGGTTGAGAGAGAAAGAACAAGCCACGGTGATGATGAAACGGAGAGTGGGGGAAAGATATTGGGGTAAAGAATGATGCCCCGATAATATGTGTGAGGAGGAGACCACGAGAAAGGTGGTCGAAAGAAAGATAGAGAAACGAAGAACAAAACCAACTAGAGCGATGTGGACAAAGCCAGCCGCTGGTTGTGTTCTCAATTCACAACTTGGGGATCCGACACAACTTGTACAACATCCCACGTGATCTAATTACTCTCACAACAACGTCAAATAACACGTCGACGCGTCCCCCTCGCGTGACATACTCTTCCCCATCCCCCGATCAACCATGCAGCTTCCCTGTTGGTAACATGCCCCCAGGTCGGCTTAGTAAACTTTGCTTCAATGATGCTAGTGCTCGCTTGGCGTTGCCATTGCGGGGTACGTCCTCCGCGGGGTCTGCGACACGTTTGCGCTTTTGCATCGCTTGCACGGCCGCACCATTATCCGATTTCTGGGGCGAAAATAGTGGAATCATGTCGTCGTCGCCCTCCGTAGATGCAGAACAGTCCACACAGGGCAGGCGGTTCTCGTGTACGTGCACCACGAAGGTTGTACCTCCAAGGGACAGCCGATCAAGGTGTCTCACACGTTTCGGCATGCTTGCTTCTCGAGACGCAGACAGCCTCGTCGGTTTCGTATCCTGGCCGGAGCCGATGAATGTTCCGTGCTTTGAGCCCATATCCACGACTGCCCACTCATGTCGCTCGGAGTCCCAAAATAAAGTGGCGTGAAGCTTGGAAACCTCCATGTCTTTAAGTCGGATCCGAGGAGTGCTGACGCCATGCGGCGCTGCGTCTCTCCCGAATTGGACTTGTGAATAGCCATCGACGACGGCAAGACGCTGGTTGTGTGGAAGAAATCTCCTGCGACTCTGTTGGACGATAAGACGGCAAATTGGAAAGTCATTTGAGTGCGCTGATTCGGAACGTGCTTGGGGATCCGGGCGGGAGTTGTCGTTTCCCGGAAATTCGTAAAGAGGGCGGTACTCTAGTGGTGGATTCTCCGAGACATTATCTTGCATGTCCCTTGGGTGATGTGTGTGTCGGTGTGAGTGAGTGAGTGGGATGGCTGGGGCTGATATTCCCACGGTAGTCACGCTTATTGACGTGGCCATTTACACTCAGTCACTGTATTAATCCTCCCGTCGTGCATCGGAATGAACGAGCTTACACAGGTCTTTCACATGCCCCAGCCATAGAGGGGTGCTTATACTCAATTCTCTTATAGAGTCATTCAGACCATCTCCTGTCAAAGGAATGGCTCGTAAAGATTGATAATGAGAATTCTATTCCATACCTAATGGTTCGTTCTTCTCTCCAATCATCGCACACTGGACGTTTCGATGTCTTTCAGTAGAAAGTGCACTCGAGTTTCGCCGATCAAGCCTGCGTTTTCATGATAACGGATACTAAATCTGTATGGGTTGAGGGTGCGTCGTTATCCGCCTTGTTTTACTGTACGGCGGATCCAATCATTTTTGATCTATAGTACTTTCAAAGCAGCGATTACGCCGCCGTTGGTCGACATGCAACCCTAACAGCGCTCCAAACCAACTGTCAGGACACGAGGAAGACAGTTGGCTCGACCAGGCGCTGCAGTATCTCGAGGACGTTCATTCTCTTGGTGCGATGGGTGACCTAGCTTTTTCTGTGACAGAATCTCGTTTTTCGGTACGATGAGTCTTTTTCCAGCGAGTTATACACTCTCACAAGCGCCGTAGGATCTGGCCATTGATCTCCGGGGAGATGGTTTTAACTGGCGATGGGAAACTTTTTCCATAGGACCAAAACAGTCGGCAGACGCACTTTCCAAACACCTAATACTGCCGCTTCTTAGTACCGCTTACCTCGCTTTCGTCTCCCCGGACGCAATCTGCGAGATCTCCGGCAACGACCTCGAAAAGGTACGTTTTCCCCGCACAGCTCGAGCACCCTCGTTTCAGTTTGGCGCGGGGCTAACCCCGTGTCACTCGATGCGGAGGGTGGGTAGCGCCCAAGGCTATGCCACATCAGGGATTGCTTTGCACCATTATCCCTACATTATACCGATCAAATTGTTCCCTCCCCCCTTACCCCGGTGGTTTTAACCCCTTCTACTTCACACAATTGACGCCGGTACCATAACATATTCCTGAATATTCTTCGATAGACGGTCGACCGTATTGGCCGAACGGCACGTCGTAGTGTGGATACTCACATCAGGAACATATTCACGCAGCCTCGTATATGCACGAGCCTCCGTCGTGTATCCGCTCTTTTTGCCTTTAGCTCCAACCCTCGTATGTCTTGATAACTCGCCGGCGCGTTCCTCTGAGCTCTACTGACCCCACACCCCAGCGCCCATAACCGACAAACCAGAGAGGCCACAACTAGACTTACCCTCTGTGGGTTCTGCAGGAAGTGGACGGACACCTCAGGAGACGCCAGCCCCCCGAACTCTCGTTGTCGATAATCCACCTGTAAGTGGCCCGCATCTTCCGACTTGTAACCCCATTGAACTATTAGTAGAAGGAAACGAGGGGTTCTGAAGCAAATCCCTTTACGAGAGCCGCCCGACATAGTCCAGGACCGGCTATCACTCGGCCAGGGAACCGTAGACTCAGCTACCGAGAGCGGAGAAGAGGACACCAACACATTGTCGCCTCCCATACAACGTGGAAATGGAAAGGACACTCTGCGCCCGACGACAGCAGCAGCTGCCCGGGGCAAATCGACATCTCGAGCTGAAAGTCACGCCTCGTTGCCACGATCTCGTACCCCAGCCAAGGCGACGCGAAGCGCAATCCCGTCGAAAGTCCGTCCTTCGGATTCGGACTCTGATTCTCCGCCACGCCAGAACAAGAGACCAAGAGCAGATACCGGGAAAGGTAGTGACAACGACGACGACAGCGACGACGGCCCGAAGGGCGGAACGAGGTGGCGTGGAACGAAGCAGCCCATCAAGCGCGTGGGGCGGCAGTTTTGACACCCCGACTCCAGATGGACCAGGGGAGCGCACAGGGCGTTTCCTTCCCCCTTGCTTCACGGGTGCTCGGCGCTCAGCTCTCTGGTCGATCTTAAGGAAACTCATCGATTCTCCACTTTGGCACGGTCATGTGGATGTGCATAGAATACCTTCTCGCTCGGTGTTCGTAATTCACGAAGTTCTTGAGAGCAGACGACGACAACATTCTAGACATTCGACCTCGATCGGTAGTTCTTCACATCACATCGGATTTGACTGGCTGAGTCTCCGGTGCTTCCCTACCTGAGTCAGACCGAACGCATCGACGGCGCGGTCATCGTGTGGGAGCAGGTGCCCTGTTTGCACATGAGGGAATTCTGGGTGATCGAGGGTGCAATAATGACCTTCCAATAGAAACCACGGCCACGGAAGCACTTCCGAAGGAAGTCCCTGAGGTTGTTCGTGGTGGAAACCCGTCAAGAGAGACAGCCAGTTTACGAGACCCCATTCCAATAATTGATGACTTTCCCCGTCCTGCCCGAATAAGGAGGGTGCAACCGCAATCGCTTCGATGGAGCTCCATGCAACGTGTTCGGTGAGCGTCGCCATTCAATTAATATATGCGAATACAGGATGTGTCGTGTTGATTGAAGTGTGGCTCGTACAGTAACTGTTTTTTGGTGAACAAAGCAAAACACACAGCAAGATAGCGGTAGGCAGGCAGGGGTTCAAAGATGATGGGGTATTGCTATCATTGAAGGGGGGGGTAAAGGCAGCGTGGCATTTGCCGATCAACGGCGCCGACCGCGATCGTAACTAGCTTCTTTGCAGCTGTCACACTGTTCTTGAAACAAGTTCAGGACACGGCGGTCGTCATATATGATCTGTGGGGTCAGTGAAAGGGTACCGTGGCCGCATTGTTGGTGAACAAGTGACGGATCCATGACGAAAGGGCATACCCGACTGCAAAAGCATGCCCGCGCCGTCTTGTGTTTGTGCGCGCTACTGTGAAAGCAATCTGGCGAGCCGCAATCGGTCTTGTTTCCGGTAGAATATAGTCGGACGTAATGCTGCACGGGGGCGATGGGTAACGCTAGAGTCAGAGATGGGTTCTCTGCGATTCGAATAAGAGAACAAGCACCCCACATCCTCGGTACTGATTTCCAAAACTGAAGGAACAACCAGCCGTGAGTACCGCACGGCACCATGCTGTCACAATAGCTACGCACCATTCCTCGTTACACATGTCGGGGGACCTGTAATTGACTGGATGGACGGTCTGCTTTGTTTGTGCCTAGAGCGTTGCAAACGGATAGCTAGGGCCAACGGCGAAAAAGAAAGGTACGCAGACTGGGGGAGGGTAGACAACATGCGTTCGATTAACATGGTTTTTATAGGTGCGGAGAAGTGCCGCATAGCCTATTGCAAGTTATTATCAGCTTGGGTAAGCACCAGCGGGAAGCCGCTACGGCAGATGGGGAACAGGACCCGAGGAACTGGCCTGAAGGCGAATATAATTCCGGGGGAAGCAGGAGGGATCTGGGAGGGGATCATATGTCCCCGCCATCGCCAAAATGCTACTACACCGGGATACGGATTTAGTAAATTGGATGCCATTCAAAAGAGGGGGTAACGAACAAAGACTGATCGCAGTTCGGCTTGGGCGCCACGCACGATCAAAACAGATCAGTTTTAGGGGGAGAAAGTAACTCAGTGGGTTAGCAGCCGTACCTTTGGGTTGCTGCTGGAGCGACCTAAAAAGTGTATCGTTTAGGTAACGTGGCCCGTACAGACTTCTCTGAGACAGTTTGTTGTCCTTTGTCCGAATATTTTTTTTATCGTCATGTGTCTGGTGGTTCACGGACTCGGAAGCGGATATTTCCAGTTATCAATTTGGCGAAGCCCTAGAGTCACAGCACGAGTCTTTTCGGCAGTGATCCCATGACAGTATACTGGGACATTAGACCATGACATCGCTCCGGTGTGTTCTGGCACGTTCGACTCGATGCTGCAAGGTTTTCTGGGATCAATGCGGGCGGTTGCTGTGCAACCGATCTTAGGATTTCAACCGAATTGACCCCTGAAACTAGGCACTCCAAGGCTTCGGAGTTGATTGCCCTACTAAAGGCATAGCTTGTTTGGTCGTTGCCAATACATCCCGAATCCAGGTCATTGGCGTTTGCACCACCAGAGCCTCCAGAGGCGCTACTGTGAAGAGCTCTGCGGTCGATGAGGAATGGGGGGCAAACACATGTCCCCCCCTCTCTTCCCCCAAGCGAGGAGCGGTTTGAACCCTCGTTCACATTGACCGTCTTGGCCCAGGGACGTGCATGCAGGAGCGGGATCGTCCGCTATAAGATCATTGGGCCCTGTCACAAGGACAATAACCAATAACGTGTGGGGACAGTGGGGTTGGAAAAGCCCTCATTTAAAATAGTATTGGGACAAGACATCATCCGGGCGTCTAACTCGGCAGCTCGGTGAACGATAAACAAGTCAAGGTTAACTGCAATATGGAGTGTTCAAGATAAAGTGGCCCAACGAAGCTACAGTGATGACGTGGCACACCAGACACAGTGGCCGATACCATTGTCAAACTTAGGACTGTCAATTAAGCAGCCGGAGCTTGGGTCGGAACCAACGAGTTCTCATCATTAGAGTCGACCGAGAGCCCACCGAGAAAAAGTCGAGGGCCGCCACGGGCGATAGATAGCCCAAAGGCTTGAAACCAAAGCGGAGGTCCGAATCGAGCATAACTTGTTTGCCGCTTTGCCGCCTGGCTGATGTCAATGAGCAGCCCTGGTACCATGGTATTGTTACACGGAATTGGCCGCTTTATCAAAAAAATCCACAAGGCCGCCATTCAATTCGAGTCAGGGCCAAGCCTCTTCTCGAAGTCCCCAGGTGCCAGTCAACAGCAAGCAACCTGAGGGCATGGGATGGCATTCAAAAGTCCGATGTCCGGGTGTGATTGAGTCGCGTCACTCGGGCCTAAACAGTTTCTTCCATCTTCCATCCATCTCATCATCCTTCTAGTGTGATAAGTCGCTCAATAGCTTAGTGGCGTTTGTGTGCTTTGTGTGCTACGTGCTTAATATTCATGGTGTAGCGTCGCAGACATGCGCGGTCCTGTGGGTTTGTTAATTCTCCCCTCAGACCCCGGCCATATACGCTTCTCCCGTTCTCGAATGACATTGTTTTTTTCTTTATCGTATTCGAGACGTTCCTGGTACCCCGCTTACATGTGACAGTTTTCGAAGTTTCTTTCAGAACACTCTTTTCTCCTTCCAAGATACCGAATACAGACTCGGACTTGTCTCCGTCGCATGCCTCGTCGAGGCTCGAGATGTGATGTCGATCACGTCGAGCCACAAAGTGCTAAACTATATCCACAAAGAGGGCACTCAGCCTCTCTCCTGAGGGTGACCAAATGTTGGCCTTTTACCTTATCTAGGCGGCGTGGTATCGGTTATTTCTCGGCCCAGTACCAGATATTTGGGATGTTCCCCTGGAACATTCGCGCTTTTATCTGTCACGATTATCACTTTGGGCACTCGGATAGAGCCCCACCTTTCTCACGGAGACGGAGTCTCAGTACGACACTCAATGCGCTGTCATCAACAGCCGGTTTTTTCCCTGTTCCCTCAACCTCGCATTCCCAACCTGTTTTTGCTCCCAAGCGACGTGGTGCGTGAAATTCAATAGACCAGTGGAGTGCAGTCGTTTCCCTGTCGGTTCAGCCGATCTGGAGTCGGTACGTCCATGCTGC